>VXBA01004495.1:5175-23131 GCA_013399895.1 Serilophus lunatus | reverse complement strand
TTTCTCCTGATTTCACCAATTATAGACAATTCTATAATTTCAATTCCATAATTTCATGAAACTTCAGAGAGCGTCAGAGAGACTTTCCCAGGTCACATGGATCTAGGACACCATCCAAATTGATCTTCACCCATGCTAAAGCACTACTGTGGCTCACTAAACCAGTTATACATAGAACAAAGTTAATGAAGGCAGAAGAGGCAAGAGCCTGATGGAGACAACAGGGAGCTGAAGCATGACAGGACACAGCCTCCTCCTGGATGGCTGTACATGGCCTCTCTTCCTTCAGAGAACTTCCTGATTTTCTGATTGGCAGAGCAGCCATGGTGTTGCTTGCATGGACTGTTTATCCTCTGGACTTTGAGGCTTTTCCTAATTTTTTTTTTTTTTTTGAAGAAATTGATCTGAATTGGAAAATCTTACTCTTCTTAAGCAGGCTGTCCATCCCAGCCAGTGAACACAGCCTCCTTAGCTGCTTACCCATCTGTGTTCCTATTCTGGCTGGCAACTGCTGGATAAGCTTACCCTGGGAAACTGAAGTGGTTTTATGGGAAGCGGAGACAATTTGCACGGAGATAGATGATGCAGTCCACAACTGCAAGCATGGAAGGTGCATTTTGGAAGCTGGAGAAAGGTGCTGCACCTTTCTCAGGCTCCTTGGGGCAGCCTACTTCAGTAGACATAGTCTCCTCTTCCTGGGGGTTGTTTTCTCTGTGGGGTCTCCTCACTCAGTACAGGTAGGCACATCTCCAGTCTGACTCTTCTCATCTTCCTCAATGACTTGTCATTGATAGTGGTTTGTTCACTGGCTCTCTTATTCTGCCAAAACACCAAGCAGCTCTTAATGGTTTGGGCTTTAACAAGCATTTAGATTATTTAGTTTATTTTATTCTATGAATAACTTAATTGAAAGAAGAGGGGCTAGGTTTTTATTCCTAGTTTGCAGAATCTCAGTGTGAATTCTGACAAGTGCATACAGTGGCTGAAAACCAGGTAACTTGACCTAGAAAATTATGTCCTGTCTTGTGCACAGGGTTATACCATCAGTAGATTGACAGATTAGGAATGTATGTTGCTAAATTTTGCTTTTGAGCTTTGTTCTCTTTTGTGGCAGCTTTCACTTCTGGAGTCACAGGCAGGACTTGTGGAAGCAAGAACTCACTGGTGATACAATTGAGAGGAAAGAAAAGTTTCCAAAGAAAAATGGCTAATTTTTCCCCCCCTTTCTTATCCCTTATTAGGCTTCTACGTACTTTAAACCTTTTTGCCCAAACCTGGAAGACCATTAAAAGACTCAGAAATCATTATATGTCTATGAGGGAACTCAAAAGACAGCTGAGAGAGATGAGGGGAGGTTAAACAGAAGTTTGCTGCACTGTTCCTCAGCCCTGTAGTGCTCTGTGGTCAGCAGGAAGACAACTCTTGCTTCATGCATGTCAGTTTTTGCCCAGTGGAACTTTTGCTGGTCACAGGAATCAACCTGTGGGCACACTCGACTTTTTGTACACCTTGCAAAGAGCGTGAATTGTCTGTCAGTATCTCAGGCAGGAGCTCTGTACATGACACTGATATCTTATTGTTCCTGCTACCCCATTTCTAACTGATTGCTACCAGCAAAACAGCAGTATAATTTTTTATATTTAATTGGAGGTGGGCATGGGAGTATTTTCTCTTTCTTCCTCCTTGCTTTTTATGTCTTTAGCCACAGTGTGGAGAAAAGACCAATTGGGAGAACTTGAGTATCAGAAATTGAGTATCAGTCCTATTTCTATCCTGGATATTTTATAATGCAAAGACTAATGTTTGACTACATTATGGCAGCCTTTCTGAAGCTCACTTAAGGACTGTAAACAAAATGTTTTAGGAAGAAAGAAGCCGTGGTGGTCCTAAATGTTGTTTCACCAAGCAAGATAATTTCAATATGCCATAATGGCACAATCCTGAGGCAGAACTGCTGTTGCACAAACCAGTACAAGTGTACTTTATTAGAAAGACTTATTGGCTTAGTGTTTAATCAATGAAGAGATATTTCTAGCTAGAGCAAGTTGAGAAGGAATCAGATCAAGTTTTCTGTCTTCATTTCAAATACATATCATTGAACTGATTTCAAATAATCTGAGCTGAAGTTTGTGTAGTGGTTATTGGGGGGGGTGGGAAATTGTGAAAAAAGGAACAAAAGGGTAAGAAAAATCCCATCTCAACTCAGTGTTGGTGAGTGGAAGAGGAGTCTCAAAATGCCATCGAGGACTTCCTTTGCTTGAGAGAGGACTACTTATGCTCAAGTTCCTACTCGCTGGGAACTGGCAATGCATTTTAGCTTCTCCCACTTTGGCAAGAGCAGTTCCAAAAATGGATGATATATGTTCAGCCTCTCCCAGATAGGAGAAACAATATAACAGAAATATGTTGTCAAAAGTCATAGGCATTTATGTCCAATTCATGGGAGATCTTGTGTAAGTCCTGTATTTGAAAACCACTTGGAACAGTATTTACTATTTCCTTAATCTGGCTGCAAACAACGGAAAAATAATCTTATTTCTGGCAGGGATCAGACTTTTCTCTTTCTTCACTCAGTAGCAGCATCTTGAATGGCCCATTTCTCTCCTGTAAAGGTAGTCCTCATCTCTTTCTGCTCTCATTTCAATGGCCTGGCTCCACATGTGCTTTGCTGAAGGCATGTGGAGAGACAAAAACCATTTGTGTGTGAGATGGCTATCTGTGGCAGAATCTGATTTGAGGAAGTGCCATCATCATAGTTATTTGAAGCAAAAGTACTGGAACAGAGGTACCATATCAAATACAGCTATAGCAACACTAGGGGCAGGGATGAATGTGGGTTGTTGTGGCTAAATCAGAAGTGCACAACATCACAGCAAGGCATGGGCATTTGGCATCCTGGACCATTCTTCAGCAACTATAACAGAAGTTGTTTTAGGCTTTCTTTATTTTTTACATTAATTATTTTCTCTGCTCTAATTCTGTGAGGCATTCTGTAAGGCATTCTTCAGAGAAGCTTGATTTTTGGAGTATTTGTGATAAACCAACACGTTGTCTCTGAATAGGAGTAACCAGCAGGTTCCTGATGGCTGTAAAATGTGCTCTCAGAACCACATTTGTTCCTGGTAGCTTCTGTATTTCCAGAGGCTGTGTTGTGATAAAGGTACATGCATGCTGGACATGGCAAAAGAGTGCAGATAACATTCTATAGTGAATATCACACTCTTTCTGACATGCTCTTTATTGATACTTTGTTAAGACAGAGACTTCCCTTTATTATCAGAGATTTAAGGTTAGATTCTGTGAGATTACACACAAACACTTGATTAATCTTCTTTAGAAGGAAATGAAGTGGAGAAACAGCCTGTGATATTTACCTATATGTATAGTTAAATTCTGTGACAGGAAATATTTAACCTTGAGCTTAGTATGAGGTAGACTGTAGCTGAAGAAGAATGGGAAAAGATTAATTTTCTGAAGCGACTCGCAGCATGCTGAACGCTGGAGAGGAATTTGTCAAATGGAACAGCACAACAATGACACCTTCTGTAAAACACTAGAAATGTCATGTCTTACCGTTTTGGCTTCTTCCCTTGGAAATTCCCAATTTATATGCTGCCAGAGAGCTGAAGCAGGGACCTCTGCAGAGAATTGATTTCCCTGCTGGGCTATGCAAATGAACCCCAAGCTGACAGGTCTCAAGTTGCAACTTGTCAGTAATAGAAAGTCTTCTGCAAAAATGAAATGCGAAAACCAGTCCTATTCCACTGCTGTATTTTTGGTCCAGAAGCATGTTTGCCCAAATGAGTGAGAGCCAAATTCCTTACCTGAATGGCTTCAATTTCACAGCAGTGTGCATGAAGGGCCCAGGTCTAGATTAGAAGCGCTTTTAAACCACATGTTAAAAATATTCCACTGCATCATATTTCCTAAATTTGTTGAAAGGAGAAAGCACAAGAGGGAGCCAGACTCTGCATCCTGATAAGGCTGTGTGTTGGGAGGGGTTAAGAGGAGTCTGGGGCTTGGTCCTTGTATTCCAAGCTGTGTGTATTTGTTCAGTGGCTGCAGCCTGAGGTGCACAAAGTGGACACTAGGTCGAGCCTCTGGGACTCCTCAGCCCCAGGTGATGCTCCGGGACTTGGACCACAAAGTTAAATCTTGTGTCTTTCCCTCTGACATCAAGGAGACTGACAGAGGAGCATCACACTCAGGCGAGTTGAAAGGAGGTATCAGATATAGCTTTGATCTCTTTCCCACTGAGGAGGAAACACAACCCAAATCTCCCATTTCATATCTCCAGCCACCCTAATTCTCATGGTGCAGGTGCCAGGTAGAGAGCACTGGCACTGCTGGATCAGGTTTATTGATCGGGTAACAGGAGTACTGGTGCTATGGGGTATGTGGAGGGCAGTGGGGTACACGGGGTGGCAATGGCACTTCCTCTTCGGTGAGGTGCCTGAGAACTGCTGGTGCAGGTGCATGGGAGGCTCATGCTTGTGTTCTCTACCACCAGCTCTGCATGTGGTCACCACCCACATTGCTCAGAAGATTCCCTCTGCCGTGCCTGGTGCTGCATACATGGCCTGGCTGACAGTCCAGCACGGATTCTGTGGCAAGTCCCAGCTTTAAAGCATCTGGGATTTTTACTGACAATAATTATAGTCACTCTTGTAGAGTATGACAGAGCTGGGAGCTGGATTTCTGTACCCTGGGTCTCAGATCAGGCTCTTCACTGCATTGTATCCTGAAGTAATCCGCTGCAGTTTCTGCTTTCTGTAAAGGCATCGTGCGTCTGCCACTTCGCTGGATTATGGAAAATGGCATGAAGAGCTCTGATTAAGAATGAAAAATCATTCAGATTCCCTCACATTTGGTTCTATAGTTATCAGATGCCGTGAGGTTAAGTCAAGGTTTTAATACTTTAACAGCTACCCACAGGATGTTACAACAGGCTACATTACTAGGTGGTTGTATAATGGAAATATGGGGTGTATAATTCAGTGTACACAACCCATATTTTGTGCCTTTTCCAGCACACAGGCATCAGAATGGCAGGGGCTGCTCTGCTCTGCTCTGTTAACACAATTTCAGTCAGTGCTTCTGTATTTTTAAGAGAGCAAAACAGAATTTGGGCTCTGCTCCAAATCATGTATCCTCAGGAATTCTTTTTCAGTGTTGTTTGACTGATGACTGAAGTGCTAGTTGAAATAATTCTTTTTTCCTAATTTCAAGATAGTACTCCTACAAATCACAGGTTTGCACAACTAAAATGTAGATTACTGAATGATTTTATCTGCATGTATTAGAATTCTTGAAGAATCTGCACCTTAGCGCCTCAAGTAAACAAGTATCTCCTCGCACATCAAGTAGCATTAGTTGGGTTTTACCTCTGTCTCAGTGACCTGCACCCTCTTGAGTCTATCAGGTATGATGAGAAATAAGCTGAAAGAAGGTTGAGAAAAAAGCATTCTCTGAATGGTATGTCATGTTAACATATCAGATGCAATGTCAGGAGAAAGTTACTGCCAGGGTTGCTATCTGAAACTTAATAGGGTGCTAGCTTTAAGTACCAATCCATATAAATTTGTGTAGGTGACTTGGTCTCTGTTGACATTAGTGACACATTTTTATTTCAGTGGTTTTTGGATTTTAGCCTTTCACTTAGAAATTTAGTTTTTGAAACTTAGACTCTTTCTACTCCACAGCTACACAGCCCACACACCGTCGGCCCACTGCCTCTGGTCTCTCACAGCAAGTGGTATATGCCAAGCCACCCCTGAAAGCAGGCAAGGTCCTGGACAGCAGGTCCTACACCTCTTTTGCATCTTCTATTCATTTTATTTCTCTGTGTCATGGCCTTAATTGAGAAACATTAACAATGTTTGCATGCCAGTTTGCAGACAAAGATAACGTCCCATTTGGGGATAAGCAATATCTGAAACATTCTGAATTTTCCTGTAGATGCACTATATTTACATCTAGATGTATATCTCCTCCCTCTCCTAATCCAGTACACACAGGTGCTCACACATCCCTTCTCTTAATAAAGAAAGGGTGAGCTATTCATAGGAGCCCAGCAGGGTCGGGTGCTGAGGCTTTTTGTTGGTGCCCCACAGGGTGCCTCATTGCTCAGCAGGGGTAGGCATCCACTCAGCCACACAACCATAGTGTGCAGTGTTACCTAAAAAAGAGTCTTAATTAAAGGGTGTCAAGAGACGAAAAAAATAAAGGGCATTTTTTGAAGGGAGAGGGAAAGTGAGGACAATATTTATTGGGGTTTTTTAAGAGAAGAAAATTAAGAGATATTTTGCTGACACCTCTAATTTTTTGAGGGAATTTTCCTGCCCATTTCCATGTAATTTGGCAGGGTAATGTTTGCAGATAACACTAAAAATGGAACTCCTTCTTTTTGTTTATTTTCCATACTTACTACTACACGAGTCCTGCTATATGCTCTCAGATTCAAATTGCTGCTGTCCATAATGTCACACACCAGCAGAACAGAAATTCTGCAGCATTCAGGTAAAATTATGTTTGTTTTCAGTTTCAAAAATCTTGTTGGAACCTTTCAAATTTCACATCGTGCTGCACAAGGAAAAAATGAAATGATAAACCTCCACATAACTTTCATAGAAATTGGGATTGTTCACTCTAGAGAAGAGAAGATTCTGGGGAGACCTGGTAAAAGACTCTCAAGTACCTAAAGAAAGCTGAAGAGGGACTTTTTGCAGGGGCATGCAGAGATAGTACAGGGGGTAATAGCTTCAAACTGCAAAAAGGAAGTTTTAGATAAGATATGAGGAAGAAATCATTTACTGTGACGATGGTGAGGCCCTGGAACAGGTTGCATAGAGAAGTTGTGGGTGCCCCATCCCCAGAAGTGTTCAGGGCCAGGTGGGATGAGGGTTTGAGCAACCTGGTCCAGTGGGAGGTGTCCCTGCCTGTATCAGGGTGCTCGGAACTAGGTGATCTTTAAGGTTGCTTCCAACCCAAACCATTCTAGTATTCTATGATTCTGTAAGTGCATTTGTGAAGCCATTTTTCTAGCCATCCTGATGAAAGCATTTCACTTGAGTATAGCACTGAACTTTTTGTTTGTAGTTTAGAAATATGACAGTGAGACACCCAGCATAGCAAGACAGTGGAAAAAAAAGTGTGAACTACACATCAAACAGTGACATTTGTGTCTGTGCTTAAATATTTCTGCTTATCCCTTTTGCTGCTTTCCCTGTGGGGTACCTGGGTCAGGGGATGCTCCTTGGGTAGGAATTTGGGCTCTGGCTTCTGGCTGAGCTGTGATCACACAAGCAGTGGGCCCTTCTGAGCTCTGGTATATAAAAAAAGGTGGAATTTCTCTGGGTTTTTGGTGATATTGTCCCAAATATATAAGCAGAGCAGAATGTATGGTGCTTTCATGGTGGAGAAAGTAAATGAAGATGGGCTGTTCTGGATAGTGACAGGCTCATATTCAAGTGGCACTTGTCCTGGCAACAGTTTCCTTTGTGGGGTCCCGGGTTGTCTCCTATGCAACCCTGTTGAATTCACTATAAGAGGAGGATGTCTTCTGTGTTGACAGCTAACTTTCATCCTTGAATCTTCTGGCATGGGTAGACAGCATACATTGAGAATCAAATATAGCCTTTTACTTCCTCTCCTATGTGTTTGCAGGATTAGTGCAGTAGTAACTCTATGGCAAACTGTACCATTGCAGCTCTGCATTCAAACCCTGCTTAAAACCTCTGTGGGGACTGAAAGGTTTCATGACAATTGGAAACAAGCAATCTGACATTCCCATTCCCAGGTGTATAGTCTGAGGTTCCCTTTTCAACCTTCTTGCTTATCACCTCAGTTTTGTACAGCACACTCCAGGGATGCTTGAACAAAACCAGCCATAAGTAAAGATAGCTGTGTATTTCATTAAAGTAGATGGAAGGGTTGAAGATGTAATGCCAAATGGACAGCAGCAGTGAGACTGAAAGGTTGAAAGCTTTTCTACTGAAGCAGCAGTTTATTACTTGCTTACCTAACTTGATATCGGTAGGGCTTTTGGAGGAAATTTTTCTTTAAACCCAAAAACTTCTAAATGTTTCATATTTTATGTGTTTCTTAGTAATAAAAAAACACCAGCAACAAAACAAAAAAAAAAACAACCCAAGAAATTGTGTCAGACCTCTTTATGCACTTAATTATGTAGCTGATGCAAGTTTCCTTAATTTCCAAGTCTCATCTGCATAGATACAAAGATCATAGAACAATTTGGAGACTTTTTCTTTAACCAAGAGGAAAAATAACAACAAAGGGAGTAATTAAACCACAAAAAGTATTTACAAATAAGATAGTATCTGACAGAAAGCCATGGGGGGCATCTTCATTTGCAATTCTTCTTTTTAATGGCAGTACTTAAAAGAGAGAACAAAACAAAAGTCACTAGAAAATATCTAAGCATTGATTTTTAGTTCACAATGCTAGGAAGGTTTTAAAAATTATTTTTACTTTGTGTCTTCCCATTTTACCATTCTCTGTTCTACAAAAGATTAAAAAGATTCTTCAGAGATGCAAGATGTAGAAAAGGTACATCATTAATGCGTCCTGCAACTTCCTGGCATACTCTGTGAATCTGTACTAGATAACAATGAATGTCTGGATCATCATGTACTCAGATAAGCACTAAATTACATTGAATGGCATGTGCAATATTTGTTGCTATTCCAATATTCATGCCCTTATTTTCTCTGAGGAAAAAGGACCTGAATGAGACATCCTGTTTCAGAAGCTTCTGGATTATGACACGATAAGAAAAACTTGCAGTAGAAAGAGGCAACATATTTTCTCTCGTTGCGCTGGCTTCAACAATGAACAGCAACCCTGGGAAAAAACAAATAAACAAACCCAAATTCTTGCAGAAATGTTTCATTTCTAAAAGGCATCTTTACAAAGTGTAGCCCTAGCTAGATACTATGTGGAAAATGTAGAATTAGTATGGTATCAATAAACAGAACCAAGTCAGTATGTCTTAAGCTCATGTGGAGACTCCTGAGGTTATAATAATACAGTAAGCTACAATATGATATAAACAAAGAAGTCCTTTTCTGCTCTTAGGATGCAATAATTTATGCCCCTGAAGACATAGTGTTTTAAATTTCTGTAGAAGGATAGTAACATGGTATCTCACACCTGTAAAATTACTGGATTGCAAGGTTATTGGCTGGAATTTGAATTGATTTTTTTCTGACATCTGCAACAGTACGTGGTGCATTGGTTGCTTAAACACTAAAGCAAAGTAAAGTAAATTTTTGCAGATATTTGTCAAATTGTTGTGAGATTTATTAGCCATCCACAATGTTCATTACATCATTGGAATCGTTAGTTACACCAACAGCAAATTCCATATGCTAAATATGTTGAGCTTACCTTTCCAGCTTTTAGGTCTTTTTATTGTCTTTGATTGCTAGTTCATTTCCATTATACTACAGGGCATTGGACACATTCACAAGAGAGAAAAGCATGGATGATTTTTAAATGGATAGAAACAACATGAGATCCCGAGAAGTCCCTGGACTAAACATGTTTTGGGGATAGGAAAGTTTGGAGAGAAGGATCATGAATTTGCTCTGTCCTCATACCCTCTTTTCCAAACATTTACGTCTGGTACTGTTAGAGATATTTATCTGAACTGATGTTTGTTTTGATCCGTAACACATAAGGTTTTTATCTGCTATTTGAATATGTAGATTGTTTTCTGTGGCAGATTTGACTTCAGGGCACTTGTTTTATCATTATGAATGCATCAATATGGGTCTTACATTGTAAAAGAATTGTCGGTAGTGTTTTAGTGAAAAAACCAGTATTTCTTCTCTACAGCTATGTGACAGCCCTTTCTTGAAATACACACAGGTCCCATCAGCCTTTTGCCAATGGCAGTATGCTGAGAAGTCATGTACCTTTTCACTGTCCACCAGGACCCCAGGGTTTTACTCTAAGTTAGTGTTGCTGGATCACATCCCCTTTCAGTAAAGACATGCTGCTTATTTCGTTTCCAGATTTATAAATACAAATTTATATTCTTTTCTTGTGCCTGTTTCTCAAACAATTCAAAATGCTCCGTCTCCATAAGCACGACTTTGTACTCCGTTTTCTTCAGAAGGATGCCGTGGAAGGTGGTCATCCACTATGATGTGTGAAAAGTACCGCCGGCTGCTGCTTTGTGTTTTTACTGTTAGGTGATTGACATGTAAATGTTCATGATCTTCCCCTCTGAATTGCCAATGGCTCAGAAAACTGCAAAGCTACTTTGACAAAGAAGGTCAAAAGAGGGTACTCTTTGCCTGTTTGATCCTCCTTAAGAATTGGTTTCGCATTCTAATTATACAAATATTTCCAATAAGGTTTGAGTAATAGTTGTGGGGTGACATATATTCTTGTAGGTAAATGAGTACCGTTCTTCCTTATCTAGGCTCCTGACAATGGTACATGAGCAAATTCAGAAATTCTTGTGTCTTCTCATTAACTATGTTTGTAATTACTCAAAGCCTTGATTTGGGTTAAGTGAATACTTTTACCATGGTCTTGGATTTTCTTGATTTGCCTTAAAAAAAAAATGGTTTGTGTTCTTTTTATTTTTGTGGGTTTTTTCAGCTCTGAAAAGGACGGGAAGAAGGTATCTAGGACAGAAGACCTTTCATGTCCATGCTGAATAAGTTCATATAATAAGGTTAGAATTCTTTTTTGTTACCTTCTCAATGAAATATGGACAGCATGTAGCGCTGAACTAGCATATAACCAAAATAAAACCTTTCATCTAGCCAGTTAGGAAATGGCTTTAGCTACTCAGGGCCTTTATTTAATATTAGCAAATTTTAATGAAAGCAGATGACATAATTTTGTAAATTTGACTTTCATTTTAATATTTTTTATACTTTCACATGTTTATGTTTTTATACTTTTTTAATGCAAGTGTTAAATACTTTTAGTAGTAATATTTTGATGTTACTGTTGCTGCAAAAAAGAGTCATTAAAATTACTCCGAAGCATTTTGGGCACCGAGAAAAAAAAAGTCTTACTTTTGCATATGTATGTCTTCCCGCTATAACTACCAGAGATAATTTTGCTTTGATCTGCATAAAATATGCATCTTTGGGGAACTTTTAGTTAAAGAGCTGTGTGTTTTGTCTTGATAAGCATTGTTTATGTTATGTATGTTTTGGGCTTGGTAATCCAGTGGTCATTTCTGTGTTCCATACAAACAAAATACCCAAACCAATAAGGTAACTAAACCTTTAATTACAGTAATGTATGTACCGAGCATTTCTCCTCCTCCCTACTTCCCTTCGCCCAAACCATCCCTAGTTCCCCTGGGCATCGTCTAGTTGCTAAAGCATTGAATCCGTCACAGCACACTTAAACGGCTGCGGGAAATTTGTTTTACAAGGCTGGTTTTAACAGAACTACCTGCTGTGCGCCACATTGCTACTGTTTGTGAAATGAATGATGGGAAAAGCAAGTCTGTGATTTCATTTGTTCAGACCGATTAGTCACACGTTGCATATGGTATCATTTGCTTGTCACTTAATGACTGACCAGCCTGCCTGAATCATTAGTGCGGCAGTGCAATGAAAGGAAGACATAAACATAATGATGAGCTCAAGGAAGTGGAGTGCTGTTTTACCTAAAAGAAATGGTGCGCAGAAATCCAGCACAGCTGCAGGTGCTCCGACGACAATGTGGGAAGCAGTTAGCTTCCAATTTAGCAGAAAATTAAGAGCGAAAAAACTGTTATTTGTGAGAGAAGATACTCATGGCAAGCAATCATCCATGCTCTATACCCACAAGATGAGCATTCAGCTGTCTTTGTCGTGACTTAAAACAATTGGTATCTTGGGCAGCATTCAACACCAGATTGGTGCTTATTATGTTCAGTTTATTCTTTCTTGGGATATTTTGTAAAAACCCCCCCTTATTTTATGGTTAATTTGCTTGCTTGAATGTAAAGCCATTTAAGCTGAAAAATCTGGATTGGGGTTCATCATTGTGCCAGTGCTCTGAGCTGTGTGATGCAACATAATTGGCAATTTTCAAATTCATAATCCATTTTGTTTCACGCATACACACACAATCACACACACACACATGCCCTGCCACCCTCTCTCTTCAAACTGGTAAAAAAGCACGATCAAAGCCTATGGATTCCTTCAGTCAAATAACAAGAACCAACAAGAGGAGAGTTTTTATAAAGTTAAATAATGGATTTCCATTAGCTAGGAGCATTTAATTCCTCAAGAGGAATTATGTAAGTATTAATGGATTTGAAATATCCTCATTGTTAGCTAGGCAAGGCTTGTATTAGCTTCAGCAGAGCTTCACATTGCACCAAAATATTGGTAAATCTGAAATTTTTAATTATGTGATTTTTAGTGATTTTGGTAGCAGGCTACTAAGAAAAATCATGTTAGAAAGGTAGACTGGAACTTTGCATTGAAAAGAAAAATGCAATAATCTCTTAAATAAACGGATCCGTGCACACTGCTCTTTGTTCCGTAGAACTTGAAATTTACTTTTTCTAATCAATTATAAAATGCAAAAAAAAAATGAAAATCCAGGCCCTGAGTCCTTCTGTAAAAGCATTTTATTTCTCACCTGTTTCATGTCTGGTCTTTGTTCCTGAAGAGGCTTTCACTTCTTTGCATCTACTTACAGGCCTTGGAGGCCAAGGAATTTTCTATGTCTCACCATCTTACCATAATGTATGGATCTCTGGCACGTTTGGTTATTTTTTTAAGGTTTATTGCTTCAAGAGTTGCTTGTGTTTCTACATCAAATTCTGTCCTGCTTGAGCTTGTGATTTTAGTATTTCCTTGTGCTCCCTTTCTGTTCTCACCAGCTGGACACATCCAACACTCAGCTCCACTCTATTTCCCCCTGGCCAATGGCCAGCCGCATCGTCTGCCAACTCTGCCTGCAATCCACTGGTTCCTCTCCACCCATTTCCAACATTCCTATCAGCTTGCCTCCTCTATTCATTAAGCATAACCTCTAGTTTCTTAGAAATGAAGGATTCCTTATGATGCCGGGACAGAAATGGTCTTAGTCCACCAACTCCAGCACAGTAGGTACCAAACCTTCAGGGTTTGCCATGTTGCACTTACATAGGATAAGATCACAATGAAGTGTTCTCCTAGTAGAACTCTGTTCACTTCAGTGTGAAAACCTTTAACTCTGAGGACGTTAAGTGCACCTGCACTTGATAGTCACATTATAAACTTTAAGTTTTTCAGTGGGTATTTTATATCTCTTGTTTGAACACTTAGTGGATTTCTCTGTTCTACTTAGTTCGAATTCACTAGGCCTACATGCTCTGAATTTCTCTGTTTTATAGCAATCCACTAATCTGTTGTTCAATGGGAGGGTGCTGCAGCCTTTAGACAAGTGACCTCATGTGAAAGATGGCTACAGTCACTAGCTCATGTCTTTCAACAGCTGAGCACTCAGAAGGGAAACACAAAGTTGGCAATTGCTAAGAAAGGAGCTATGAACAAGACAGAAACCATCATCTTGATCCTCTATAAACTGCAGATGTGCTCATACCTTGCGCACCATTTACCTACATAATTGGTCCACCATAGACAGGGCAGCAGAAGGTGTAGAGGGGTAGCAGAAATCCCAGATTTGAGACCAGGATTTTGGTCTGGGAAAAGTGGGTGGAAAACAAGACTCATATGTTCATAAACTGTGCAGTTACACTGAATTTCTCACCATACAGGAGCAGTGTGAGACAGCACTGCTGGAAAAAATGAAAGGTAGTGGTACATATTTACCTGGCACATGGAATTCTTCTCCAGTAGATGTTGTGGAAGGCAAAACAGGAATGTTAATGACAGAGGAGAGTCTTTTGCTCTTGTAGCTTCATTTGAATTTGGAGAACGTAATGGAGTTGCCCCTTATTGCTTTAAGAAGTTCAGTAAAACCTGTTACATATGCTTGTGACGGATTGTGTCTCCAACCACTGGAGTGGCATCTCACCAGCACAACATTAAGAAAGGAAAACTTCAGCTATCCAAATTTAATGATGCTGAAAGTCTGTCCTTGAGACAGGCATTCGTAAGTACTGCAAGATGATCTCTGTGAAGTTTGGCTAGCTTTGCACTTGTTTTACCCGAATGTTAAAATTGTGAAAGTTGTAAAATATTTAATACACACTGGCTTGTGTCGAGTTTGCAAGTTTCATGCATTCAGATGGTGAGGGGCAGTGTCTGCATCTTAATTGATGGCAACAAACTTGCACTGACAGCTGTCTGTGTATGATGACTCGTATTTAAGAAATGTGTTTATATTTGATTTTTTTACTCATTGAATTGAGAATATCTTTGATGGCAGAGTTCCTTTTAAAAAAATGGTTTCTTTAAAAAAGCAGTGGACTAATCAAAAGAAACACTGCAGAATTTGCAGAGCATCTTCGAAGGATCTGTCTTGTTTTTCTCCACCATTTTTTTATGGTTACCAAAATTCATGTAGAAATCAATAAAACTATCTGCAAACTTGGTCTTCCATCCCCTCCCCTCTCCCCCTCCAAAAAAAAACCCCAAGAAAAATTACTTTGATAATCTTATTTCAAACTTCATTCAGAAATAAATCTGAAGTTAATTCAAAATAAGTCAGTGCATTATCCCCATTTTTCAAATCTAATAATATAAAACATTCAACAGAATTCAAAATATTTCTGTTTACTTTCTTCTTACTTTCCTAACCAAGGAACTATGAATGACAGTCTTTTCCTGTACCAGCGAGAAGGAAAATAGCTTCAGCTCAACTTTCAGTATATTATGTATCACTCTGTAACCTATCCTCTTCCTGCCTTTATACAAAGAAAGAAGTAAAACCAGTGTGTACACCCAAAGCCTTGTTTTTCTTTTATTTATTTGAATTCAGAAAAATAAGTAATATGGAGATTAACACTGTGAGCTAGCATGGGGAACAAACAAAAACTTAAAAAACAATTACGCTGCTGTTGCTGCTGGCAGTCCTGTACAATGCTCAAATTGCAAGGCTGTCAGTGCTTCCTGCCACATTTGGTTTTTTTATAAGCCACTTTTGTCTCCAGCTAAACATATTAGAGTATTTTGCATCTATTCCATATTCTATACCCTTGTAATTGAAATATTTAGGAAAAAAATCAGGTATTTGAATAAACCTCTTAACCATTGAAAGCATTACATACCAAAACATCATTACAGATATTCTATAGCTACTTGGATATATCCTACTGTGGATAACTCAGGGAGTCCATCAGATACTGGATAAATGTCAGCACTGCCAAAGCTACTCCACAGCTCTGTAAGATTGCCCAGAGAAGTTGTGGATGCCCAATCCCTGAAGTGTTCAAGGCCAGGCTAGATGGGGCTTTGAGCAACTCGGTCTAGAAGAAGGTGTCCCTGACCATGGCAAGGGGGTTGGAACTAGATAGTCTTTAAGGTCCTTCCCAACCCAAACCATTGTATGATACTGTGATAACATAGAAAAGTCGTTAATAATTGTGCAGTCTGGTCAATAGGCCACCCACTAGAGAGACTGTGTGGCACAGACTGTTTATGATCGAGGTGTTGGGAGGCAACATAGCAATCCTGCTCTTGGAGGCCAGATGTCCTACTGTCCAGAGGACCAAGGTAGTCAATATGGCCATAGTGGCCATCAATTATGTCTCTTATTAGTTCAGAAAACTAAGTGTAGAAAAATCTGGGAGATGGAGAAGGATTGTCTAGCAAGAGTGTTGGCTGTTCATCCATGTGGCTAGAACCAAAGCAGTAAGAAATGCCAGGTTTGTCTGGGACACCGGAATACTCTCTTGGATATCTGGAGGAAGTTCTCTGAGTCTGATAAAACAATCATTGAAGTTCTTCCTTTAACCACATCAGTGTAAAGGTCAAAGCTGCTCACTCATTTCTCCACCTTGTCTTTGCTAGTGGGTTACAGCTACAGGGTCCCATGAGTGGGACTGCCGCGCTTTCTCCCACTTGAAGTGTTGCGCTTTGCATAAACCAGTCACGAAACAGCACAGGCATGTTGTGCTCTGCCCCAGTGTCACTTCCAGGGTGGTGGGATATCTGTATTTCAGTGCCTACACTCCAGCAGATAGGTGACAAGAAAGACTGATTATACCTATCTAGCAGAACATCAACACTTGTCTTAATTTTCCTGGTAGTAACATGAAATTACAACCTCCAGGAAAAAAACCAAAAACCACAAGCCCTATGATCTCCATAAGACTGCAGCCTTAGGCCATAGGTAATGGGACTGGAAGACAAATCAACATTTGTCATTGTTTTACTCACAGAAATGTTTTGGGATTTGCTTTGGTTTGGGTTTTTTTAATTAAAAACATAAATGTATGCTTACAAAGTGGTACAAAATGTAATGAAGTTTACACGCTTCCAGAATAATTTGCAGCATAGTGAATAATATACAAAGGTTGAGAAAGCAAGGGTAAAATCCCTGAGAAATCAAAAGAGATTTAAACTCAAGTTTTCTTTATTCTGAAGTTAGTGTACCAGTGACTCAGCTTCTGAGAAAACAGGATATATTGTTTCCTCCTCTTTTGTGAATCCAGTCTTTCTTTTCTTTTAGGAGCCCACAAGGTATTTCATGAAGAGCTGAAAGGAATGTTTACAGCTAGGTGAATTTTTGGTTTGTTTTAGTGAGAGAAAAATAAAAACATTCACTCAAACAAAGACAATCTATTTTCACAGTCCCAATCCTGCATTTGTTCAAGTAAATGAATTTCTCTTTTTTCTTTCTACGATGTCTCCAGTAGTCTTCCTATATATCCACTGTGGTGAAAACACAGTGGCAGAAAAGTAGGTTTAGTCCACATAGCCACTCGTTCTATGCTGCAGAGTGACAGCATCCACAGCCTCCTCTGCAGCCAGTTTCTCCATTTTCACAGGCAGTTTCAGTGGAGGAATTGAGAGGGAAATTTGCCCCTGCTGTGGTAATGAAAAGTCAAACAAGGCTCTGGGAAAGAACGGTAGTTCCAAGAGGGGATTTTCCCACAGAGTAAATTGTTTGTAGGAGTACCATTGTTTCATTGTAATGGTCCCTGAGGCAACACTCTTCCTGGTGGATTGCTGTTGTGAGTCAGCCTAGCAGGAAAGCAAGCCTTGCAAGGAGGCAAGCAGTCAATAAAATCCTTAACTCTCGCTCATTAGTCAGAGCTATGCTGATTTAACAAGACCTTCTGTAGACCTTCTTCTGTCTAAATTCTCACTTTAAAGAGTCTGTTGAAAGAAAATCTCCCTCCCTCCTCCTCCTCCTCCTCCTCTTCCTCTTCTTCCTCCTCCTCCTTAAGGTCGTTTTAGAGTCACCAAATATCAAAGAAAAAAATCCCTTTACTCTGTTCCAATGTTGCTGATTTCGATGATACTGATTTTGATACCAGAGTGTCTTCATCTCCTGCTTGGGCCCTGCAGGAATAAGCAAGAGTCTGGTCTACCTGCACTCGCAGGAGCATAAATCCAAGCTAGCTTTTACATCTGTGAATAGCTCTGCCACCAACCTTCTAAGCCTTCTAAGGGTCTAGTGCAGTCTCATGTGTCACTGCTTGTGGAAATAATAATAATACTTATCTCTTCTTTGAGAAATTTTGAGATCTAGACTCAAAAAGTGTAATATGCAAGTGCCGCTAAAATATTTAAAATTATGTGGATAATGTGAATTTTGTTAGTGAGAAATTCAGTGTAAATTTTGATTGTCTGTTTCAAACTTTCATATTAGATGCCAAAGTGGAAGAAGAAAAGCAGATTAACTAATCTATTACATGAAATAAATTGTTTACCTACTTATTTAATTTACGTAATTGTTTAATTATAGTTATATATCTATCACAGATAGATGTATTATTTTACCTATTGATTAGTCTGTCTGTCTATGTATGTATCTATGTATGTATCTATGTATGTATCTATGTATCTAT
>VXBA01004492.1:0-44994 GCA_013399895.1 Serilophus lunatus | reverse complement strand
CCCCCCCCCCCGCGACCCCCCCCCCCCCCCCCCCCCAATGTCTGATCACTCTTTCCAGGAAGAAATTCCTGCTAAAATGCCCGAGCTGGATGGGAATCAGCGGGAAGCCAATGGCTCCAGAGCTTGGAGAACGTGCAAATGGAAGTTCTTCCTTCTCTCTCCTTTCTCCACCCCCCAATCCAAACTGGATTGGTGCAAATCCACTCTGGGAGAGGTCGGTGCTGTACATTCCTGACTGGAATTAGTGGAATCCTCAGCAGGATTTTCCTCCTTGGGACCAGGTTCCAAAGTTGGTCTCCTGAGGGGAATGGAGCTTCCCAGACCAATCTTGGAGGCTCCAAGTCAAATTCTTGTGGATGAAACCAATCCCAAGGATGTTCAGCAGCTCCTGGTGGACTTTGGATCATCAAGGCCGGGCAGGAGCACAGCAAGGCCGTGTTTTTGCAGGAATGGGTTGGATTTGTTGTGTGGATTTGGGATCCTCAGCACCAGGTTGGATCTGTGGATCTCTGGGGAGGTCCATAGTATTTCCCAGGAGGGATCAAGCTGGAGCGGGTCAGGGACAAGGAGATTTGGGATCCATGATGGGAGTTTGCAACCAGGGGATCCATAAAAAGGGATCAACTGAGATAAGTGGGATAAAAAAAGAACAGAGATTCCACAATTCAAGAAATTCCAGTCTCAAAAGGTTCAGGGGGAAAGAACCATATCCATCATCTCCCAGTTCCATGGTGGTGCTGCACAAACATTCCCAGCTCCCAGGGCTGGATAAACCAAGAGGGAAGATCCTGGAGGGAGGAAAACCAGCCTGGAGGGCTGAAATCCAGGAGCTGGGATTCAAGAGCCAGGATTTTTTTTTGTCTTCTGTGATCTCATTTCCAAGTCCAGCAGCTGTCAAAGAACTTCCTTAGAGTGGTTTGGATGGATTAAAAGGTGGGAATTTGGGAATGGGGATCAGCAGTTTTGAGTCAGAGGTGGATTGTCTGGAATGGGCAGGAATTCAGGTGGGAGAGGTGGATTTGTGGGCCCAGGTAATCCAAGGGGTCTTTTCCAACACTGGATGTCCCTGTCCAGGTGTTGGGAAACCGGGTTTGAGATGGTCCTTCCCAAGCCAGAGGGGGAAAAAGATGTTCTGAGTGCTCTGGAACCAGTCTGGGAAAGCTGGGAATGTCCAGGCTGGAGAAGGGAAGGATCCAGGGAGAGCTGGGAGCACATTCCAGAGCCTGGGAATGGCCAGGCTGGAGAAGGGAAGGATCCAGGGAGAGCTGGGAGCACATTCCAGAGCCTGGGAATGGCCAGGCTGGAGAAGGGAAGGATCCAGGGAGAGCTGGGAGCACATTCCAGAGCCTGGGAATGGCCAGGCTGGAGAAGGGAAGGATGCAGGGAGAGCTGGGAGCACATTCCAGAGCCTGGGAATGTTGGGGCTGGAGAAGGGAAGGATGCAGGGAGAGCTGGGAGCACATTCCAGAGCCTGCAGGGGCTCCAGCAGAGCTGGGAAGGGCCTTGGGCCAAGGGTTGGCGGGACAGGACCCAGGGAATGGCTTCCCAGGGTCAGGAGGGATCTTGGGACGGGATTCCTGGCTGTGAGGGTGGGAAGGGGCTGGAATAGAATTCCCAGAGAATCTGTGGCTGCCCCTGGATCCCTGGAAGTGCCCAAATCCATCTTGGATCCACCTGGGATAGTTGGGAGGTGTCCCATGGAAAGGGGGTTGGAACTGGGTAGTCTTGAAGGTCCCTTCCAACCCAAACCTTTCCATGATTTTATGACTCCAGTGGATTTATCCCTCTTTTTCCTGTCCTGGGGACACAGAGTCACCCAGGGATCAACCCTGGTCATGTTGGGAATCAAAGCCAGTCCTGAAAGCCCTTCAACCCTCTGGTGCTGCTCCCTCTCTCCCAGGGAATCTCTTTATCCCTTCCCAGTTGCTCCAGGATAAAACATCTCGTGGGACCATGAGATTTCACCTACAGCTCTTCCTTTCATCCCTCCAAATTCCCAAATATCGGCTGTAACTTTAAAAAATACCCACCTTTTATGGGATTTTGTTCACCTTTTCCAGCCCAGCCTTCAGCAGGAACTGAACATTCCAGGTGAAATCTCCTTGTGGAGGAAGTTTTCCAATTCGGCCACGTTCCGGATTTAATCCTCATTTTGAAACGGTTTGGACCCTTTGGAAGTGATTTTTCCAAGGCTGATGATCCCATCCCATTTGGAGAATATTTTTCCCAGCACTGAGCATTTACCCATTCCCAGATTTTTCGTCGGACAGGGACAGCCGTGGGAGTGAGGGATGTATTTTATTCCCAAATTTCTACCCTACTAAGAGATCAATAATGCTTTTTCCCCCCTTTTCCCAGATGATTTTCCCTACCTTTCCAACCTTTTAGCAAGAGAAGTTTTCCCACTCTGGATCCAGTGGGAAAGTTGATATTTAAACGGAAAACCACCCAAAAAAAAATGAAGGAAGGGGAAAGCGCATAAATTCCCGGAATTTCTTCGTATCCTGATAAAATTGGGATAAATTCCTTTAAGCCTCACCATGAGCTGCTGCCCTGAGCCGAGTCCAACTGCCACCGGCATCTGGGCTGTGCTCCGGGATGTGCCCGGGCAGCTCTCGGAGCTCGGGAATGAGCAAACTGGTTTTTTGGGAGCCAAGAGGTCACTTGGCATCGTTTCCATCCAATGAATTCTTTCCAGGCTGAGGCAACGTTTAGTCCCTTTTTTTTTCAGTCCCGAGGATGGATCCATCTGTTCCATCCTGGCCTGAGAAATCGCGGATTATCCGGAGTTGGAAGGGGAACACGAGGATGGTGGGAGTCCCCCAACTCCTGGTTTTGTACGGGATCATTCCAAGGAAAACGGTTGAATTTCACCTTTAGGCCGGGATTGTGAAAATTCCAGTTGGATTTAAGTGAATGTTGTAGTAATATGGATAAAAATTCCTGAATAATGATATATTGATGTCCCATGATATGGGATAGGAGAAGGTCCACTGGAAGGTTTGGAGTTGGAATGAGATGATCTTGAAGGTCCCTTCCAACCCAAACCATTCCATGATTCCATGATCCACTTTCTCAATCTCTGGACATTCATTTCCTTCTGCTGCCTCGGGAATAACTGGAATTAGCTCATTAATATCCCTCATCCCAAACCTGATCCTTCCCCATCAGAGCCCCGAGGTTCCTTCTTTCTCCACCCAAATTCCTTGGTGGAAATTCCTCCGGGATGAAACTGTTCCCTCCAAATCTTGGTTGGATTTTTGTTGTGTTTTTTTTTTCTGGGAACATCCTGTGGTTCATATCAGAGCATCCTTGGCTCTTCCCTGGCACCTCTGCTTGTGAATTCCAGGACGAGGCCGGAATTCTCCGCCGCCCTTGGCACCGGCAAATCCGACCATCTGCATCCGGCGGCTCCGGCATTCCCGGTCTGTCCGTCCTTCCATCCCCAGGTCTCCGCAGCATCTGCAGCTCCCTCTTCCCACCAGGCACTCCTGGAAGCGGGATTTGCACCAGGATACGGCGAGGTCGGAGAGGTCACAGCTGTTAAAGCCGGGAAAGGGGGGGAAAAAAGAGCGGAGGGATTCCCGGGCTTGGCAGGAATCCCGTGGCCACCTGTCCATGAGCATCGTGGTTTTCCCAGCTGGAATATGGTTTGATTGCAAATAATTTCCTCTCCTCCTCCTCCTTCCCCCCCCCCATAAATGGGGATTTAATCGTTGCTGCTGGAATTGTTGGGAGCGAATTCCTGCCGTTCTCCGAGGTGGAAGGAGCAGCTGAATGGAGGGAACGAGGGATGAATCTCTGGGGAAAGCCCAAAGATGATCCAGTTCGGGATATTTTCTGTGGGAAAAGGTTTTCTGGCTCAAAAAGGAGGAGCTGGGAATGCAGAAGTGACATCTCTGCTGCTTTAAATCCCTTTTTAAACCAAGAATAAAAGGGAGAGGAGGAAAAACGTTCTTTGTGCCTTGGGAGGGAATTTCATGGAAGTTGTGTTGGACACTGGGAACGTTTTCCTGTTGCCTCCAACAAATTCCTGGTGTCTTCTGGTCCTAAAATAACCCTGTTCCAACCCAAAACAGGGCTTGGTGCTGCTGCACCTGGTCAGGTGGGAATGACAGGGAGCTCCAGCATGGAAGTGGGAATTTTTTTGCCCATCCATGTAAACTATGTGTGGGATAGAGGGATGGCTCTGGAAAAGTGAGACCAAAAGTTGCACTTCTATTTTTAGCATTTCTAGTTTCTATTTTTGGCATTTCTTTTTCCTGTTTTTAGCACCTAAAGTCGGTAAAAATCTCCTTCTCCTGTTTCTTTTTATACTTGGGATGCTTGGAATTTCCTTCCCACCGTGAACAAAAAGGGTGGGAATTCAGGCAGGGAACTGAAGGAGCTGCAGAAAAGGAGCAAAGCTTTGAGTGGGGAGAAAAAATGTGCTTGGAAAAATAAAATAGGAAAAAAATCTGAATCCAGGTGAATTCTAAGCACTTAAGAACTCCCATCCTGGACCTTTTTCCAGGAGGGAATGAGCACCTGCGTGGCTTCGATCAGGGAATGTTTTGGTGAGGGATGGTGGTGCTGGGAATCCATCCAAGGTTCTCATCTTCTGCAGTTGATGGGATCCATCCCTTACGTGTTCGTCAGGAGCTGGAAATCACCAAATCATGGAATGGTTTGGGTTGGAAAGGACCTTCAAGATCATCCAGTTCCATCTCCTGCCATGGGCAGGGACACCTCCCACTATCCCAGGTTGCTCCAACCTGGCCTTGGACACTTGCAGGGGTGGGGCAGCCACAGCTTCTCTGGGAATTCTGTTTCAGTGACTGGAGGCACTGTCCTTGCGTGTAATTCCTGAGGTCAATCCCGAGTCATGGATGGGTTTGTGGATGGGCAGAGCTGAGTGAAGCAGCACCCACCTTATCCTGGACCCACTCTCTGATCCCAATGGGCAGCTCCTCATGGATCCACATCATTCCCGCCTGAGCTGGTGACACCAACGAGATGCAAATATGAGGGAGGGCAGGATCCAGAGCTGTCCAAAAGCACCCCAGAGTGAGATCTGTCTGGCAGGGTTTCTCTTGCATAGAATTAATTGCCAATTGCTTTTCCAAGGATTCTCCCATGCGGAATTACACGAGAATCACTTTTCCAAGCAGCCAAGACCACCCAGCGAGCAGAACTTTGAGCTCCTGGCTGCTTTTTTTTCCTCTTGCTTTTATGAAACTCTCAGCTCCCTATTTCCCTTTTTTTTTCTTTCCCTGCCTGTTGGCTCTGCCAAAGCAAATCTTCCTCGGGCAGGTTTTTTTCCCCCCATTTTTATTTGATGGGAACAGTCGGTTACGACTCCCCGAGCGCCGTCGGAGCGAAGGCGATGGTTGCTCCGCGCCCGGGCTCATTTTGATAAGTTTTTATTTGATGAAGCAGGACAGGGAGCTCAGTGACTTATTACTATTCATTTCATTCCAATGCAGTAAATATTGATTCAGTTGGGGGTTTTCAATTTAAACCACTTGCCGATTATAGGAAATATTACCGGCCTCTGGAATTGCGCTTACGGATCCCTTCGGCTGCTCGTTAACCGAGGAGTGCAATTTTTAGATCCCGTTGCTTTCATCATTCTAATAAATGGGCTGAGCTCCCACAGAAGGCTCAGCTCAGGGAGGCTCCACAGCCTCGCTGGAGCTCTTAATTTGGAGCCTCTTTCAAAGGGTTTTGTACATTGGTTTGTTTGGGTGGGGTTTTTTTTAATTTGGAGACGTTTTAAGTCTCTTCCTCGGAATTTTCGGCTGTGGGACAAAACCAGAATAGATGGAGTGGGTTCATCCCTTTTAAAGTGATGTGTTTTGGGTTTCTCCCACTTTGGGTGTTGGCTGAACTCCAAGGTTTCCCAGATGAGAGATGTGGGAAGAGGGTGAGGGGGATTGTGATCAGCCGAGGTCACTTGGGGCCACCTATGGAAAACAGACGAAAGTCCCCAACAATCAACTCCCAAAGTGTGGCTTCAACATTGGGAGGAGGTGTTGGAGCCCATCCTTGTAGGGATGGGGTTAAACAAGCCTTGGGAAAACATCCAGGGCTTGTGATGGTTGGGGTGTTGTCCATCCATAAATGAGCCCCTTTGTTTTTTCAGGAGCTTTCCCGTCCCGTTCTTGGGCCTTTCCATGCTCAGAGCTTCTGCTGAGCCCTTTGGAGCTCCTTGCCAAGCTCCTCCTGGCATCTCCTCACTAGGAGATCGTGAGAGTGTGACATCCATGTGTCACATGCCCTGAAAAATCAGGATAAAATCCTTCTCCAGCCTGGTGGTCCTGGGGGTGCAGAGAGCGGGACATGGGCGGACAGAGGATGTTCCGGTGGGATTTGGAAGAAACTGAATAAAGTCAGACTCAGAGGAGAATCCCCACAGTTGAATATTATTAATTTTGGGGTTGAATTGTTGGGATAGAAACCACCTTGAAGTGGTTTCAGGTGCCTTCAAGACAAGGAGAAAGCTGAGGTTGACCTCAAGTCTTGGCTGCTTTTAAACATAACCAAGAACACGGAAAGGGCAGGAGGAGACTCAGAAATTATCTGGTTTAGGAAGAGCTGCATTAATTGGATCGATGTTAATATGGAATTAAAACACCTTGTCAGTGGAACAGAGGGTTTTGGGACGGGTGAGTTACGGCGTCGTATCTCAGGTGGAAACGCTCTTCGCATTGTGCTTCGCGCAGCACTTAACCCTTGGTGGAATTCCCTGAAAATCCCCCCTGGTGTGGCCAAAAGGGACCTGGAGGAGGCTTCAAATTGGAAAAGGAAGAGCTAAAGTGGAAAAGGAAGGGCTAAAATGGAAAAGGAAGGGCTAAAATGGAAAAGGAAGGGCTAAAATGGAAAAGGGCTAAAATGGACGAGGAAGGGCTAAAAGGGAAAAGGAAGGGCTAAGTTGGAAAAGGAAGAGCTAAAGTGGAAAAGGAAGGGCTAAAATGGAAGAGGAAGGGCTAAAATGGAAAAGGAAGGGCTAAAATGGACAAGGAAGGGCTAAAATGGACGAGGAAGGGCTAAAATGGAAAAGGAAGGGCTAAAATGGAAGAGGAAGGGCTAAAATGGAAAAGGAAGGGCTAAAATGGACAAGGAAGGGCTAAAATGGACGAGGAAGGGCTAAAATGGAAAAGGAAGGGCTAAAATGGAAGAGGAAGGGCTAAAATGGAAAAGGAAGGGCTAAAATGGACAAGGAAGGGCTAAAATGGACGAGGAAGGGCTAAAATGGAAAAGGAAGGGCTAAAATGGAAGAGGAAGGGCTAAAATGGAAAAGGAAGGGCTAAAATGGACAAGGAAGGGCTAAAATGGACGAGGAAGGGCTAAAATGGAAAAGGAAGGGCTAAAATGGAAGAGGAAGGGCTAAAATGGAAAAGGAAGGGCTAAAATGGACAAGGAAGGGCTAAAATGGACGAGGAAGGGCTAAAATGGAAAAGGAAGGGCTAAAATGGAAGAGGAAGGGCTAAAATGGAAAAGGAAGGGCTAAAATGGACAAGGAAGGGCTAAAATGGACGAGGAAGGGCTAAAATGGAAAAGGAAGGGCTAAAATGGAAGAGGAAGGGCTAAAATGGAAGAGGAAGGGCTAAAATGGAAGAGGAAGGGCTAAAAGGGAAAAGGAAGGGCTAAGTTGGAAAAGGAAGAGCTAAGTTGGAAGAGGAAGGGCTAAAATGGAAAAGGAAGGGCTAATGGAAGAGGAAGGGCTAAAATGGATGAGGAAGGGCTAAAATGGACGAGGAAGGGCTAAAATGGAAGAGGAAGGGCTAAAAGGGAAAAGGAAGAGCGAAAATGGAAGAGAAAATGCTAAAGTTGAAAAGGAAGGGCTAAAATGGAAAAGGAAGAACGCTGCTGCAGCAGAGCAAATTTACAAAGTAAAACACTGGTTTAAATACCACTTTTAGGCTGGTTTTAAGGGTGGGAGTAAACCAGCTTTACAGGAACCACTGTCTTTTTAGACTTCCTGCAGAATTCAAGCTGAGCAGCCCCATCTCCCCCACTGGTTCCTAGTTAATCTCAGGGATTTGTTGCAGCAGGAAGGTGGTGAAGGTGACCGTGGGTTCCTTTGTGCGGGTGGATTTTTGTCAGCGGAATTCAAAGAATTTATCCTTTTTTTATGCAAAACCTGAGGGTAATGTATTCATCAGGTTGTTGGCTCACCTATTACCGGAGATGAATGGGTATTATTTTAATACTGAGATTAATAAGGAGTTTCTGAAGTCCTGCTTGAAGTGTTTCTTGATGATATTTGAGGACTTAATTTGAGTGGAAAAGATGATTGTGTGACATCACAGCATATGGAAAGTTTTAGAGCAAGGCAGAGCTTCCATGGAAGTTTGACACAACTTGGGTACCAGATTCCCCAGATCCCCTTGGAGTCCTCGCTCTGCACTTTGGGATTTGTAGTGGATTTGTGGAATTATCAAATCAAATTGTTTGTGTTGGAAGGGACCGTCAGGTTCTTCCAGATCCAACCCCTTGCCGTGGGCAGGGACACCTTCCACTATCCCAGATACTTCAACCTGGCCTTGGACACTCCCAGGGATGGGGCAGCCACAGCTTCTCTGGGAATTCCAGCCCAGCCCCTCACTACCCTCCCAGGGAAAAATTCCTTCCCAATATCCCATCCAACCCTCTGGCAGTGGGAAGCCATTCCCTGTGTCCTGCCTCTCCATCCCTTGTCTCTCTCCAGCTCTCCTGGAGCCCCTTTAGGCTCTGGAAGGTGCTCCAAGGTCTCCCTGGATCCTTCTCTTCTCCAGCCTGGACATTTCCATCTCTCCCACTCTGTCTCCAGAGCAGAGGATCTCCAGCCCTTGAAGCATCTCCGTGGCCTCCTCTGGACTCGCTCCAACATCTCCACATCCTTCTGCTGTTGATGCCCCAGAGCAGGATGCAGGATTTCAGGTGGGCTCTCACCTGAGAGGGGCAGAAGAGCAGAATTCCCTCCCTCTCCCTGCTGCCCACACTGTGGGATGATCCCAGGACACAGAGCAGGGGTTTCGAGGCGCCGGCGCACGTGGCCAAATATTTTGGTTTCGTGGAATCTTGGAATGGAGGTTTCTCACAGCCACGGGAAATCCCATGTGGTTTATCTCATATTCCAGGGATCCACTCTGGGTTTCCCAAAGCCAGGCAGCTTTTCCTTGATTATGGCCAAGCCAGGCAGTCCCTCTCATGCCACCCAGCAACACCAACCCTTCACTGCGACGGAGCCGTTGGTCCTTTTTGCTGGAATATTTACAACGGGAGCTCTGGATGGTGTTTCCCTTGGATTGACTTGCAGCAGCTGGCAGGAACTGGAATTGCTCCCATCCTTCCCATAGGTCCCTTTTTGCCTGTCAGGACATTCCGTAGCCTCTTACCTGGTTAATCTCATCCGTTGATTTAATCCTTGGCCACGGATACGACCCAAACACGGGGATCTTTGGACTTTCTGTGAGGCCCTGAATGTTGGCTTGACTTTCTCCTCTCCATTTATTATTTAATTCTTTTAATCCTGCTCAATATTCAAGGAGCATTGAAGTGTTCCTCACTTATCATGAGCTGTTACCGCGACGACTCTTCGCCGTTATTAATAATCGCTCTTAAGTGTCGTGTGTGGATCTTCCTTAACAGCTCCTGAAGAAAATCAGGGATACAGGGAAGTGTTTCTCGTGGCTGGGGAGCAGCACAGCTGGCATTGCCTCTTCCTGAAAGCAGGAGAATGGGTTTGGAGCCGTTTCTATGGGTCACCTGCCAATGAGGAACCTCTTGGATGTGGTTTTCCATGTCCTTTTCTGTCCTCCTGGGAGACCAGGATGTCCAGGAAGATGCTTTACAGGGATTTTGGGACCAACCAGGCATGAGGAGGTGTAAATGTGATAAATGGGAGCAGGTGATGGTGTGTCCAGGTGTATCCAAGGTGGTGGAACCCAGCCCGTCCCACCAAGGTGCTGTGGAACCCCTGGACTTGGGATAGTGGGAGATGTCCCTGCCCATGGCAGGGGGTTGGAATGAGATAATGTTTAAGGTCTCTTCCAACCTAAACCATCCCATGATTTTGTTATTTCACATCTAAAATCACCTTTGGGCGTGTGATTGGATTCTTCTGCTGCAAACTCAGGGATAACTTGGTCTCCCCTAAACCCCCGGAGTTCTGATGGATCAACGACCTCCCACTCCCCCCTTTACTCTGCAAAATAAATATTTCCAAACTCACCCTTGAATTCCCCATCCCGTGCTCCTGGGGCCTGGTTTTCCCTGCTGTGTGGTGCTTGTCCTGAAAGCACCTAACCCTTGATCCCACTGGGAAAGGCGACCTCCTCCTTTTCCTCTCTGAGCCAGAGGTGATTTTTTTACATTTTCTCTTTGTTTTGGGGGTTATTTTTTTTCCCTTTTTTCCCAGCTCAGCGAGGGTCAGCGGTTCCGTGTCCGGAACGGTTGGTTTAATTTGCTCTTGGATATCTGTTCAGATTGCAACCACTTCCCCAGTCAGCACTTAATTGGCAACTCGCTTGATTTAACAGCGTGGGAGCCGGCACCGGAAAAATGGCCGGGATAAATCACCGCCTGACGCCAGAAAATAGATATAATCTCAACATTAACTACATTAATAGGAGCAGGAGCCGAATTAAGAAAGCCATAAAGTAGAGGCAGGAGAGTATAAATTACTGCCATCTCTCTGGCTGCTTCTCCAGGCTCTGTTTTCCGGCCTCTCCCGGATAGTGGGACGCGGTCGTGTCGGCATTGGGTCTTGTTGGGTTGGGATTCTCTCCACTGGGGACATGGAGAGGAGCAACTCCCCCAACTCACACCTTTGGAGGGCAACACCATAGTTGGTCTGAACAGTTTTAGTGGCTTGATATTGATTCTGATGGATCCAGAGTGGGAAATAATGGCTCTGCTGTTGGAGTCGTGGGTTTCATTTCTTCCCTCCGTTGTCCCGGAGGTCTTCCATGTGTTTCCAAGGTAGTTGTTTTGGGTTGGACAAAGGGAAACAAGACAATTCCTGGTGATGTGAGTGGAATCTTTGTAGGACACTGGCTTTGTGAGGTGGCCAGTTCCCAGATCCTGGAGAACCCACGGCAGATCCCTCAGCTCTTTGCTTACAAGTGTCCTTGTTGCTGTTCCAGAGGGGAAACTGTGCCTTCCCTGGTGCTCTGGGTGACAGTGACCTTCACAACTTCTCCTGCTCTTCAGGAGACCCAGGGAACATGTTCCTCCAGCTTTTCAGTGCCAAAAACCATCCCGACTTTTCCAGCCGCTGCTGGAAAGTGTTGGCGCTTTATGATCGGAAAGGCACCGGTTTGGTTGTTCCTTTTCCCCTTAAGTCGGGTGTTAAGCCCAGCTTTGGTTTGCAAGGTGCTGGTTTTAGGGTTTGCTGGAAACACATTGGAGTGGAGATGCTCCAAGTGGAGATATTTGGGAATTCTGGATGGGAGTGGAGGCTGAGCATCCTTGGGAGGGACAAACACTCAGTGGAAATGGGAGTCAGAGGTGCCAAATTTGTACAAATCCATGCCCTGGAGCATCACAAAAATTCTTTTCCACACACTTTCCCATTAAAAACATGAAGAAGGGGATGATGGTGCTGTGGAAATCACCTTGGAAGTTCCATCTCACTGGGAAGTGCCTGTTGGAAGTTTTGAGTTAATTTAGGAAGTTTTCTCTGGGTGGGTTTTTTTTGTTTGGAGATTTTTGTGAGGATTTGGGAAGTTTGGGAGTTGCTCCAGGTCTGGTGCCAGCAGAGGGAGACAGCTCTGTATCCTAATGTTAATCAGGGACAGTGAATTTGTTCCTTGGCCACACCTTGAACATGGGGATATTGCTCCAAGAAAATTGGAGACAGGTGGATTTTACTCCTCAGAACCATTCAAATCCTTAATAACACCCCCTTTCCTTAATTTCCCCCCACAGTTCCTAATTAAGGGTCTCCAGTGCTGCCGGGGCTTTCTCTTATTTCTTAATTATTTATTGATAAATTTATTTATTTTTATGCCTCTAATAATTTTATCTTCTTATTGATACTTATTTAAAATGTCTCTGAAATATTTAACTTGTTTATTTATATTGTTCTAATTTTATCTTTGTTTTTTGGGAGGTGGTGGAATCCCAATCCCTGGAAATGTCCCAGGAATGACTGGAAGGGGCACTGAGGGCTCTGGGCTGGGGGACAAAGTGGGGATGGATCAAGGGTTGGACTTGATGATCCTGGAGGGCTTTTCCAACCTAAACCATTCCATGATTTTCTCTCTCTATGTGTATATTTATGTATACACACTTATCCAATTAGACACAACATTCATCTTCATAAATATTTACTGGATCATGGGATTACAGAGATTCCAAGAGTTAATTTTAGGGCATCAGAGCTGACAACTTACAAAGACCAAAATATGGGATATATCCATGGATCTACAACTTCCTGCTTTAGATCTGGAGAAATAAGTTTGTAGTTGACACCTGAGTTTGTTTTTCATTCCTTAAGTTTAACATCAAGGCAGGAAACCCAACTTTTTAGGGCATAAAAAAATCATCTGTTTTCTCTGCCTCAGGTACTAAATTTGCTTTTAAATGTTAATTAGTTAATCACCTCTAAATTTAATTTTCAGTATTTATTGCCATGGGTGTGGATCCATCCCTAGTCCAAGGCCCCACAGCCGTGGGAATTTCCTTAAACTTCTCCTTGTGGAGTGAGTTCCTGGAGCACAATTTTTCCATTGAATCCTGCTCCTTGTCCCAGATATTTGCTATAATTAAAAGAAATCAGCTGTTCTGGCTCTTCAAAGTATTGTTACTTTTCCCTGAATAAGAAAAAGAGCCTCTGAAAGGAAATATCGCTGGAAAAAGCCATTATCCCAGGTATTTTTGGAAAGCAGGCAGAAGGGAAAGCCTCCAGTGGGATTTGGCTGATTAGTGTGATAAATATTCAAAGTTGAAGCCGCTCGGGTTGGAAAACACACAGCATCGAAATGATCCTCGGCCGTTGGAATTCCCGCGATATTCCAGAGCGCATCCCGAGCTCCGAGGTGAGATTTGCTGAGCCCTGGGATGAGCAGGGGAAGGAATATTACAGGGAATGACCTTTGACCTGTGACAGGGCAGAGCCACGGAGGGATTGCGCACAGAACGACACGGAGAATTAACCGGGTTGGAAAAGACCGTAGAGATCATCAACTCCAACATTTTACCCAACTTAACAACCCATCCAACACCAATCCGTCATCTAGACCATCTAATTAAGGGATAAAACCCTTTCCCACACGGACACGGGTCCTGGCTCTTCCCAAAACGGCGCGAAATCTGGGAACACGCTGCGAGATCCATCCCGACTAATCGGAATTAAAGCGGAACGAGCTCGGCGCGATCTCCAGAGCTAACGGGGGGTCAAAGGAATCTAATTAACGGGACAATAGTTCCCGCTCTTCCCGGCGGAATTACTGATGCGCCGCGGAATTAGAGCGGCGGGTCGGAAAGCCGAGCATTAGGGGGTGTCAGCAATTCCTTTCTCCCGGCGTAAGCGGTTTAACGGGATTGGGCTCGGAGTTGACCTACCTTGAAAAACGGCTTCACGTGGGGGAATCTTTTCCCGGAGGCTCCTTTTGTCTCTTCTCCCCGGGGAGACGGGTTTTTTTGGAGCGCACAAAAACTTTGCCGGAGAAGTTGAGGGACTTGGAAGAGCCTTCCGTGGTTCTCCGTGGGTGGGATCAGAGGCAGAGCTGGAGAGAAGCCAAGGAAGGTGGTTGTCAGTTGGGCTCTCAGAGGGAAGCGGCCTTGAGTTGCTCCAGAGGGAGTTTAGGTTGGATAGCAGGGAGGAATTTTTGCATGGAAAGGGCTGTCAGGCCTTGGAACAGTCACCATTCCTGGAGGGATTTAAGGGCCCTGTGGATGTGGCACTTGGGGATGTGGTTTTGTGGTGGCCTGGGTAGTTTGAGGATCGCAGAATCCCAGGATCTTCGAGGTTGGAAAAGACCTCCAAGAGTCCAACCTGTGCCCCATCCCCACCTTGTCACCCAGCCCAGGGCCCTCAGTGCCACTTCCAGTCATTCCTCGGGCACCTCCAGGGACTCCAAACCTCCCTGGGAAGCCCCTTCCAGCCCCTTCCATGAAGAATTTCTTCCTGATGTCCAACAGGAACCTTCCCTGGTGCAGCTTGAGGCCATTCCCTCTCATCCTGTCCCTTGTTCCCTGGGAGCAGAGCCCGGTCCCACCGCGCTCCACACTCCTGTCAGGGAGCTGGGGAGAGGGAGAAGCTCCTCCCTGAGCCTCCTTTTCTCCAGGTTGGACTCAACAATGTCGAGGGTCTTTCCCATCCTGAACGACTCCGTGATTCTCTTCCGTGAGTTGGGCGTGGGCAGAACTGCTTTGGGCTGGGCTTGGTCAGATGATAAACTTGGCGAGGAGTTTTCCAAGCACCTGGAAGAGGCTTTGGCACAAGGAACTGAAACTGGGAGATGTGGGATCAAGTGGGAAACGAAGGTACCGGCCCTAAGCTGAAGGAAGGGAGGGTAAGGTGGGATATTGGGAAGGAATTCCTCCCTGGGAGGGGGGTGAGGCCCTGGCAAAGGTTTCCCAGAGAAGCTGTGGCTGCCCCATCCCTGGAATTGTTTAAGGTCGGGCTGGACAGGGCTTGGAGCCACAGCTTCTCTGGGCAACCTGTGCCAGGGCCTCAACTCCTCCCAGGGGGGAATTCCTTCCCAATATCCCCATCTCTCCCTGCCCTCTAGCAGTGGGAAGCCATTCCCTGTGTCCTGTCACTTTATCCTTTGTCCAAAGTCCCTCTCTGAGGGCTCTGAGGTCTCCCTGGAGCCTTCCCTTCTCCAGCCTCAACATTCCCAGCTCTGCTGGAGCCCCTGCAGGCTCTGGAATGTGCTCCCAGCTCTCCCTGGATCTTTCTCTTTTCCAGCCTGGACATTCCCAGCTCTCCCAGGTGTCTCCATAGGACAATTCCATCCCTGGCCACACCAATCCTTCAGTGCAGCAGCTTCCGAGGTGGATTTTTAACTTGTTCCCCGTGCTTGGCACATGGAGCTGGTTTTGTATCCAGGCTCTTCATCTCTCCCGGGAATGAATTGGGTTGCAAACAATAGCAGGATTTAGCAAACAGGAGGGATTTGGGACAGGGAGAAGAGCTCTCCTCTCACACCTCTCCGAGCTCCTCCAGGCTTTAACGGGATCTCCTCTGTGTTTTGGGAAGTCTTGGCAGGAATTCAGTGCTTTCCCTGGTTCCCCCTCACCAAGCGCTGGGATCGTGAGCCCGGCACAGCTCCAAGTGCAGCCTGGAGCCTTCGCTGGGGCTTTTCATGGAATCACCTGGGAGATGAAAGGGAATGGCAGCGCTGGGCTGAATGGCTTCCAGGGGGAAATGCCAGTAAATCCATTGGGTGGGAATGATGATACACTTGAGGGAAGGGATGGCAACCAGGACAGGTATGGACCTGTTGGAGCAAATCCAGAGGGGGACATGGAGATGCTCCAAGGGCTGGAGCTCCTCTGCTCTGGAAACAGGCTGGGAGAGCTGGGAATGTTGGGACTGGAGAAGGGAAGGATCCAGGGAGAGCTGGGAGCACATTCCAGAGCCTGGGAATGGCCAGGCTGCAGAAGGGAAGGATCCAGGGAGAGCTGGGAGCACATTCCAGAGCCTGCAGGGGCTCCAGCAGAGCTGGAAAGGGACTTGGAACAAGGGATGGGGGGGCAACACACAGGGAATGGCTTCCCAGGGTTGGATGGGATATTGGGATGGAATTCTTGGCTGTGAGGGTGATGAGGTGCTGGGATGGAATTCCCAGAAAAGCTGTGGCTGCCCTTGGATCCCTGTCCAAGGCCAGGTTGGATAGGGCTTGGATCCACCTGGGATAGTGGAAGGTGTCCCTGCCACTGGAAACGGGGTGGAACTGGATCATCTTGTAGGTCCCTTCCAACCCAAACCATTCCATGGTTCCATGGAATGTTCTCCCTCGGTTTAGCACAGGGTTTGCTGTAGGTTTGCTTCCCTTTGAGAAGCCACTGCGAGAAGTTTGGGATATTATGTCCATACCTGGGCCTTTCCAAGTGAAATTATTCGAGGACAAAACTTCTCCAGCCTGTGCAGGGATTGGGAAGAGCCATCCTTCCTCTGGGATGTGGAAATTTGGGAGTTGATAACCGTTATCATATATTTGCAACTATTTTCCTTTCCCAAGTCAGGGGAATTTATTGGGAAGGTCCATCTTTATTTAGGTAATTAAGGAGCATAAAAGGTGCTCATTGAGATTCATAATTTTTCCCAGGTTTTGGAAACTAAATGAGATCCAGGCTGGATTATTATTTTTTTTTCCTTGAGATTAACATTAAGCTGCATTTGAATGGAAATTCAGATCCAATTGAACCAAATTAAAATAGTTTTTTTAAGTGTTTGTTTCATAATTAAAACTAATTATTGGAAGGAGGGAATTGTTTGTGGATAAATTAACAGGATTTTGCTGGTCACTGTGGATTTAAAACTAATGGATTCCCTGTTTCTGTGTTGGGAGAACACACATTCCTTTCTGTTTTTCAATTTCCACTTTTTCAACCTCAACTGTAATCAGGGAACTCAATTATTTGAATAATCCCAACCAGATTCTTTAAATAAATAACGCCCTAATAAGTGTTTATTTGAGGTTTGACCTCTTAATTTTAAGAAGAAAACTCTAAAGTTGATAAAAATCCCACAAATCAAACATTTTGATGGAATGACAAGCTCTTTTACTGGGATTCGTGATCCACAAATCCCAAATTGGGAGCAGCATCCAAGGGGAAGTTGTGGAGCATCTCAGAGGCTTCCTTGTGTGTTTGACGACCACTTTTAAGCCTAAATCCCATGTTTTTTGCTAGGGAGTGATTAGTAACTGAGGAATAATGGGATTTCTTTGGAAGCACACCTCCCAAATCAGGATTTCTTTATGGCTTGTGAGGGACCAGCTCCCTCCGGCCTCTCCTCTCCCTCTTCCTCTCCACAACCACCCGCCCCCGTTCTGATCCGCTCTTTCCTTGGGATTCAAATGCCAGCATGCAAATGTGATTTCTTCCTATGTAAGGATTACTTTTTTTTTTTTTTAAAAAAAAAAACATATAAGCTGAGCCTAAAGAAGATAACCAGGAGTAGAAGAAAAACGAGCCTTTCAGAGCCTCTTGTATCGCCGGCAGCGCCGGGAAATCCTCTCCGGTTCATCCGGCTCAAACCGCCGGCGGGATGTTCTTGCTCTGCTCTCAGGGCCGTGTTTCCTTTATGAGAGGCTTCAAATACTCCCAGAATTTTGTAGTTCAAATAATAGTTGAGGTTTCGTAGGGCTTGGAGGTTTTAGGATCAGATTATCCCGTGTTGGGCGTGCGTCGCGCGGGAACGTTGAATCCGAGGCGTCCTTTTTGCCGTCCCTCACTTTCTGTGTTGGCTTGGAAATCTCCTGGTTGTTTGTTTTTGTTTTTCATGGATTCGTTTAAGAGGGACTGGATTTTTCCAGCTCCTGGCTGAAGTTCTGGTGGGTTTCTTCCATCTTGAGCGGCTTTGCTGTGTTTGGAGGTGAGGGAAGGGCGTTGATTGAGCATCAGCTGCCCGTTGACGCCACGTTTTCTCCCCTTTGGTCCATCAGTCTCCTTGAAGAAATTCCCATTTCATAAGGGGTTTTCCTCCAAAAAAGTTTGGAGGAAGGACCCAGCTTTCCCCCTTTCCAATTGGTCAGGGAGGGAAGACTGGAGGAATTTTGTACCAGGAACAGTGTGGCCAAAAGGAGCAGGGAAGTGACTGGATTTGGGAAGCCCAGGCACAGGATGTTGAGGTGCTGGAGCCTGTCCAGGGAAGGGAACAGAGCTGGGGAAGGATCTGGATCACCAGGAGCAGCTGTGTGGGCTCATCCTGGAGAAAAGGAGGCTCAAGGGGGACCTTCTGGCTTCTGACAGGAGGATGGAGCCAGGTGGGATCAGGATGTGCTCCATGGGACAAGAGGAAACAGCCTCAAGTTGTGCCAGGGCAGCTTTAGTTTGGATATCAGGGAAAATTTCTTCCTGGAACAGGTGGTCAGGCATTGGAAGAGGCTGCTCAGGGCAGTGGTGGAAGCCCCATTCCTGGAGGGATTTGAAATCCGTGTGGATGTGGCTCTTGGGGACATGGTCAGTGGTGGCCTTGGCAGTGCTGGGGGAATGGTTGGACTTGATCTTAGAGGGCTTTGCCACCCTAAATGCTTCTGGGATTTTGGGAAGGACACAACAGGTCAGTGTTTAATCCTGGGAAGGAGAAACCTGGTCACCAGGAGCATTTACAAAGCACCAGCATGAAAAGGCAAAATTTCTGCTGCAATTTCCATGGAAGAGCCAGAATCTCAACCTACAGAATCTTGGAATGGTTGGGATTGGAAGGGACCTCCAAGACCATCCAATTCCAACCCCCTGCCATGGGCAGGGACACCTCCCACTATCCCACATTGCTCCAAGTCTCACACTTGAGTGTTTTTTCAGCCCAGGACTTCCCTCCACAACATTTTTAGCACCAGACTCCGATCTTCTCATCGCGCTCCACCCTGGAGTTGACGTGGAACCTCCGGCAGCTCCACCGCTGTTTTTAAACATTTTCACAACCTTCCTCCACCCTGTCTGCATTAAAAATCTCCCTTGCCCTGTCCACCCCAGGGATGAGGGAGAGACAACCCTCCCCCTTGTGTAGCCAAGGTTATGGTGATAAATTCGGGAGCGTTGTCACTTCTTTTCGGAATAAATTGGCCGGTGGCTTTGGGGCTGAAGGGGAGATAATTTGCTGTAGTATTTCAAATGGATTAGAAATGGATTTGAAGGGAGAGTTCATGGCTCCCATTACAAAGGCTCCAAAGAAGACTATCTTAAGGCACTGTTCACACTCCGGCCTTCATTATCCACGCTTAATACCTTCTCTATTTTCCAGCGTTAATGAAATTTCCTGGCGGAGCGGGACGGCCAGGACGACTCTTTAGATCCGAGGGTTCGGAATTACAAGCCCCTCGTTTCGGTGTATTCTTCAGGTCCTTGGTCCTGCTCTTATCTCATTAATTTTAGCCTCTTTTGTCAATACAGTTCATTTCCAAGGGCTGGCCTTTCCATTAGGGAAACAATTCAACGGAGAACTGGGACAGCGGTGCCAATGAAAAGCGACTTTTCCCTCTCCGGTGGCTTTTTCCTGCTGTCACTGGGTGGGATGTCACTAATGGAGAGGGGAATTGTGTTGGGGCCACACAACTTGGGAGCAACAGTTTGGATTAAGAGGGGAATGGAGCTTTCCTCCAGGGAAAATTGGGAAGTTGAGTTCTCTCCCTGCTCTTCTGCGTGGGTGGGATTTTTCCATATAAAACGTGTTTTGCCTTCAGTTTCAGATCTCTTCAGGCTCCTAAAATACAATAAATACAATAAAATCATACCTAATGTAGTAAGTAATAATATCATAAATATTCTAAGAAATAATAGTGGAGATGTGGTTAAACCTGAATCCAATGAATCCCGAAATTCCCTGTGGAACATCCTCTCCCATTGGATCCTTCATGTTGGGATGAACATTTATGGACAGAGGCTTCCACCAGCCCCAGGCTGCACCTTTCAGGCTTAAAATTGCTCTGGAAGAGGGAGGGTAGAGGAGGAAAACTGTGGGATTAGAGGAAAATAAAGGAAAATATAACTAAATAGCAAAGCTCCCTGGGGAGGAGGTGAGGTGGGTTCTTGGCATCTTCTCATCCCATCTTGGGGAATAACCTCCATTAATTTTGATTTGTTGGGTAGGAGGGTTTCCAGGTGAGGAGCTGGGCTGGTGCAGAGCCTTTGTGGAGGAGAAGGAGTGCTGGGAACATCCCTGATGGGACATTCCCACCACTCAGAGGGTGGAAATGTTGATCAAGGCTCCAGACTAAGCTCTTGGTTGGGAATCTCCATCCCTGGAAGTGTCCAAGGCCGGGTTGGACATGGCTTGGAGCCACCTGGGATAGTGGGAGGTGGCCCTGCCACCAGAAATTAGAGGAGGTTCAACCCCCCTCCCGGTGTGGGGTGAGATGATTTTTGATGCTCTTTGCCAAAATCCTGGAAAAAAATCATGGAATGATTTGAGTTGGAAGGGACCTTGAAGATCATCCCATTCCAACCAACATATTATCTCATATGTATGTGTAGAAATGAGAATATAAAATATTAATGCAAAAAAAAAAATTATCTTCGAAATATATTGATTTATTAACTCCAGTTAGTGTGTATAGATACATATTTATATATTTTTTAATATTTATATATTTATCTGTGGAGATAAAAAGAAAAAAGGCTTGTCCATATAGATTTCTGTAGAAAATTGACATTTAAATATCTAAAAATATATATTAAAGTTACACATGTTTTAATATAGCAAAGCTAATAGAGATGGATTAATATATACAGACATATCTGTATTTAGTATATAGGTATAACTTTTTAGGTATTATATGCATTTAAATAGAGATATTTATCTTATAGATATATGAAATACATGCCTATATATCTCTCTCTAATTTATTTATATATATATTTATTTATATATCCATGGCCTGGGTGCTGCCCCAGCCTTTCCTTGAAAACCAGAGTGGAAAATGTGGATGAACCTGTGGCTTCTTCCCCCTCCCCTCCTACAGACTAAAGGAAAATATGAAATATATATTTTATAGAAAATAATATCTATATATTATGTGTATTACCTATATATATGACTGAAAAATATATAATTCAATGTGTATTCTACATATATTAAATATATAATATTAAATACTAAGAATAAAAATATTATCTAGGCCTCATATCTCATCAATTATCTCTAGAGGTTATTAAATATATGCATTGAATATCTCTAGATATTTTTATACATATGTATACACTTTATTTTTTTAATATATATACACACTTTATGTTTTTTATAGATATATATGTATATATATATACACACACACACACTTGATATATTTTTATATATCTATATTAAAAAAATGTGTTTTCAGTCCATACATTCAATAATGTCTAGAGATAATTGATAGAGGTACAACCCCGGAGAATATAGAGAATAATAAATACATTTATGTATGAAAATATCCATATTTATTATTCTATAGAATATATAGATCTTGTATTTCAATGAATACTCAGTGTATATATCCAATGCTATGTACATCCATATGGAGAGAGATGTGTATGGATAGCTCTGGGTGTGATCCAGAGATAATATATGGATAATACCTATGGAATTAGAAGACTTTCCAGAGCCTCCTGGAAGGGCCTGATACGGTTCAGTGCCGGGCAAAACAGGAATCCAGAAAGTGTCGGCACTGGAGACCCTGTGGATGTTCTTGTGGAGCCTCCTGGAATCTTCCTGGTGGAAGAGGAGGAGAAAAGCTGGAGCTGGGATGGGTCTTCTCACGACCGCGGTGGTGCTTTGCTGTTTTGCAAAACCTTTATTGGAATTCTGGAAGGGTTTGGATTGGAAGGGACCTTCATGGCCATCCAGTCCCATGGGCAGGGACACCTTCCACTATCCCAGGTTGCTCCAAGCCCTGTCCAACCTGGCCTTGGACAATTCCAGGGATGGGGCAGACACAGCTTCTCTGGGAATTCCATTCCAGCCTCTCATCATCCTCCCAGGGAAGAATTCCTTCCCAGTATCCCATCCAACCCTCTGGCAGTGGGAAGCCATTCCCCCCTTGTCCTGTCCTTCCATCCCTTGTCCCAAGTCCCTCTCCAGCTCTCTTGGAGCCCCTTTAGGCTCTGGAAGGTGCTCCAAGGTCTTCCTGGATCCTTCCCTTCTCCAGGCTGGACATTCCCAGCTCTCCCAGCCTATTTCCAGAGCAGAGGGATTTCAGCCCTTGGAGCATCTCTGTGGCCTCCTCTGCACTTACTCCAACAGGTCCATGTCTCTCTTGTGCTGAGGATTCCCGATATGGATGCAGAGCTCCAAGTGGGATCTCTGGAGAGAGAGGAAACAGGGACATTCCCCTCCCTCACCCTGTCAGGCCTTAGATATTTAATATCAGTTTTATTGACCACATAGGTCAGTAAAGGTCCACTGATGAGACCACAAGACTTTTGTCCAGGTCCTGCATCCAACCCTGGATACAACCCTGGCCTTTCCAGGGTTTCCTATGAGGTGCTGGGTGGTCTGTAGTGACCCAAGCGTGCCTTGTGCCATCAATACCTTCACCCAGCAATGCCATTGACACCTTCACTCAGCGGTGTCATTGACACCTTCACCCAATGACACCATCAACACCTTCAGCCAACAATGTCATCGACACCTTTACCCAGTGATGTCATTGACACCTTCATCCATCGATGTCATTGTCATCTTCAGCCAACGATGTCATCAACAACTTCACCCAATGAAGTAATTTACACCTTCATCCATCAATGTCATTGACACCGTCACCCAGCAATGTCTTCGACACCTTCACCCAATGGCCTCATTGACACCTTCACCCAATGACGCCATTGACACCTTCGCCCAATGATGTCATTGACATCTTCACCCAACGACCTCATTGACACCTTCACCCTACGATATTATTGGCACTTTCACCCAATGATGTCCTTGACACCTTCACCCATCAATGTCATTGACACCTTCACACCAACAATGCCATTGACAACTTCACCAACATTGTCATCGACACCTTCACCCAACAGTGCCGCCACTGTGTCTCTTTGCAAATACCCAAGACTTGGTGCTCCTCTCCGTTGCAATTCCATGAGGAGCAAACCTTGGGGAAACTGGATGCTGGGGCAGCCTCTCCTTTATCCGATTCCCATTTCCTTGCACAAAAAACCCAGGCAGCGATTCTCCGAGCGCGGTAGCCAGTGGCAACAGCCCGCTGGAATGAATAGCCTGTCACGCCGAGCATTAGGAATTGTAACTATTCCATTTTCCAGCTCTCTTTTTCTTCGGAGCACATGTNCCTCATTGACACCTTCACCCAATGACGCCATTGACACCTTCGCCCAATGATGTCATTGACATCTTCACCCAACGACCTCATTGACACCTTCACCCAATGACACCATCAACACCTTCAGCCAACAGTGTCATCGACACCTTTACCCAATGATGTCCTCGACACCTTCACCCAACAACCTCATTGACACCTTCACCCTACGATATTATTGGCACTTTCACCCAATGATGTCCTTGACACCTTCACCCATCAATGTCATTGACACCTTCACACCAACAATGCCATTGACAACTTCACCAACATTGTCATCGACACCTTCACCCAACAGTGCCGCCGCTGTGTCTCTTTGCAAATACCCAAGACTTGGTGCTCCTCTCCGTTGCAATTCCATGAGGAGCAAACCTTGGGGAAACTGGATGCTGGGGCAGCCTCTCCTTTATCCGATTCCCATTTCCTTGCACAAAAAACCCAGGCAGCGATTCTCCGAGCGCGGTAGCCAGTGGCAACAGCCCGCTGGAATGAATAGCCTGTCACGCCGAGCATTAGGAATTGTAACTATTCCATTTTCCAGCTCTCTTTTTCTTCGGAGCACATGTTCATTTCAAGGAAATGCTCTCCGGGGTTTGCATTCCGCTGATAGGATAGCGGGATCTTAATTTACGGATATTCTCCAGCTAATGCGCGGTTTATATACGTTCTGCTAATAGCATTATGAGCATAGTTTGGCCTAATGCAAAATTAGAGCTCTAATTTGCATAAACAAATTACTGTTTGGATTAGCACTAAATGAGGAAGGCGACTGATATTGGAGGTGATTTGATTTGGCTGCGGCGGCTCTGTTTGGATAATGGGGGATAGATGGGAATGAGCTGGGAGGCTCCAGGGTGGGAGGGAGGTGGGTGGTGCTGGAGATGTTGGGTCATGAACCAGTCGAATTTTTGGGTGGTAAAGGAGCAAACTGGGGACAAATGGTCCCTCTGGGATCTCTAGCAAGGTGGAGTCGGCCTTTTTTCCCACACCACTAAAGGTGGGATGGAAGGACATGGCCTCAAGCTGTGCCAGGTTGGACACCAAGAAGAATTTCTTCATGGAAAGGGCTAAACATTGGAAGGGGCTGCCCAGGGAGGTTTGGAATCCCAGTTCCTGGAGGTGTCCAAGGAGTGCCTGGACATGGCACTCAGTGCTCTGGGCTGGGTGCCAAGGTGGGGATGGGTCACAGGTTGACCTTGGAGGTGTTTTCCAGCCTTAATGATTCCATGATAAATATCCCTAAGGTGTCACTTCAAAGCTAACTGAACCTTCAGAATAACACTCTGGGCATCATGAACTGGATTGTGGCTCTGTTTCTGCTGCCTTGTTGTGGGATTTGTGGATGTAGGGAGAGGTGGGAGGTGGGAAGAGATCCCTGGTGCTGCCCATGGGACCCTACTTGGGTCCAAGTGATCGATGGGGATGAAAGTGCTCTTGGATAACTTATCCCTTGCAGGGATCATGGAATCATGGAATGGTTTGGGTCAGAAGGGACCTTAAAGACCATCTCATTCCAACTCTGTCCCATGGACAGGGATGCCACCCATTAGATCAGGTTGCTCCAAGCCACATCCAACCTGGCTTTGAAGCACTCCAGGGATATCAAAGCTTGTAGAGCTCCATAAAACCTGGCTAAGCTCAGGGAACATCCCACCTTGCTGATTCTCTCATGGGATTGCATCCACATTTCCCTGTTTGCTGCTGGGGCTGAAACTCCAAGCCAAGAGTGGGAGAAGCCATCCTGGGGATTGAGTCCTTGAAGGTTATTTTTTTTGGTGTAAATCCCAGGGAATCAGAGCTTTTCCTCTATCTACAGCAAGAGCATCCCCAATTCTTCCATACATCACCTCCATTCGAGTGGAAGGTGTCCCTGTCCATGGCAGTGGGGTTGGAATGAGACGATCTTGAACCCTTCCACTGATGATCTTGAGATGATCTCGAACCCTTCCAACCCAAACCGTTCTGTGACTCCGATCCAAGCTTTTGCTCACAACGCACTGCCTTTTTTGGGATATTTTCCCTCATTTGGGTTTTACTTTGACTTTCTTTTTTTCCTGCAGATCCCCGTTATTAAACCAAACACGATCGTCACCCCAAGGTGCCAAATCCCAGCCCGTGCAACCGCGATGGAAGAGCAAAGGCTTGCGCTGCATCGGCGGCGTCATGTACCGAGTGTCGGCCAACAAACTCTCCAAAACCTTCAGCACCCCTGTCCGGAGCAGGGACCTGAGCATCAAATCCCCCATCAGAGCAGGTGAGCAGCAAGAATTTGTCCCAGTTCACGTCCTAAATCCATTGAGTTCTGTTCTCAGCTGTTTATTCCCAACCCACGTGTTGCTGCTTGTCATCTGGCCAGATGCAAAGGTGATGGGAATCCCGTGGATGCCAAGTGCTGTTCCTGTAGCTCTGAGGGGGAAATAATGTGAAAGAAGTTAAAGGTTTAAGAAAATTGGGGTTTTTCTTAGGTTTAATTCAAGCTTGGAGTGCTGGGCTGTTAAACCTGGTTCGTTGTAGAACCAGAGTCTTGGATAACTTCAAATGGCACCACAAGGTTGAATGTGTTTGAGATGCTCATCTACTTATGTTCCGTGTTGACCTAAAAATTTGAGAGTATCATTCTGCAGATAAGCATGGAAGAGGAATTTTGATGCAGTTCCACATTGAGCTTCAATTAAATTTTCCAGCTCCTCCTCTACTTGATCCCTCAAATGTGAGTCTTAGACAAGAGCAGGTTTTTAACTGTGTTTGATTTGGGTTTTGTGATTTCTACCTGATCTAGAGTAGTTTTGTTCCATAACTGGTTTATGACAAATTTTGGGGATCGTTAAACTGGGAAAAGCAACGGCCTTGTGCTGCTGTTTTCCTTGTCTGGAAGGACGAAGGGTCCAGAAATGAGGATGTTTATGGATCAGGCTGTAAATGAGGCAATTTAATCATAGAATCCTGGAATGGTTTGGGTTGGAAGGGACCTTCAAAGTCATCCACTCAAACCCCCTGCCATGGGCAAGGGAACCTTCCCCTATCCCAGGTTGCTCCAAGCCCCATCCAGCTTTGCCTGGAATACCAAAGTATGGTTGGAATGTGACTGAAGAGAAGGAATGGAGAGGTGCAGCCACCAAAACCACTTGCATTCCAGTTCCTTTGGGAGTTTTGGGGGATCCTGGGGAGTTTTAAACCCACAAAGAGCAGGATTAGGGAGGGAAGGAACCTTGTGCTGGGATGGGAAGATGATGGCAGAGATGGAGGTGCTGCGGCGGCCGAGGGACACGGAGCCGACGGAACGTCGCTTCCAGATAATCCCCCTTCTGGGACCATTAAAGGGAGGATGGACAAGGACCAATCAGCCTTTGGAGACGTGGAGAAAAAGGACCATAAAGCAGCTCAAGGGTTTGAAGACCAAACAAATCCTGGTGTTGGTGAGTTTTGGGTTTTTTCCAAGAGCTTCGCTACCGGCACCGGGATTTTCCAAAGGGTCTGAATTGGGAGAATCAGCTTGAGGGTGGTTCTGCCTGAAGCACATCCCTGGGTGTTGAGGATGTCACCGAAGGCATCAAACATCCTCCTGGAGTGGGAGAAAAGGGGTGAAACTCTCAGGATATGGACAAGGAAGGTGTTGGATGGAGCAGGTCTGGTTTTGGGGTAGAATTGGACCTTCGGAAAGAAATCCAGGGGAGAAGTGATGTTTGGAAGGACCAGGAAAGTGGAAGATCTGAATCTGTGCAGTGTGGAAAGGAGGAGATGGAGGAGCTCCAGGTCCCCAAAGTCATGAAGAGCTGCTAAAATCCAAGGGGCTTAAACTGTTGGGAGACCTTTCCAAGGACAAGGATGATGAAGTGCTGGAATAAGTTGGTCGGGTTGTCTAAAATCTCCATTTTGTTTCATTTTTTGAAGAACAGGTCACATGAACTTCTCTTTGGGAGGACATGGGTGGAGAAGGACCTGCCTTTCGGCAAGGAGGAGGATTTTTCCTTTATCCAAGTGCAAGAAAGTCCCTAAATTTGTCAGGGAACAACAAAATCTTGTGTGGACAACCCACCAAAGGCTGATGGATCCATCCTGTCCATGAATATCCCTCCCTGGGCTGGGGCCAAGCAGAGAAACGCAGTTTAGAGCAAAATTTCAGGAAGAGGGATTGAGCCAAAGGTGTGATGGGAGGATTTCTGCCAGTTCAAGCATTGGCTTTGCTCTTGGAGGTTTGGATTTGGGATGATTGGACGTGGGGAAGATTCAATCCCTTCATCTTTCCTTCCCCACTGAAGCCCCAACCTTTAGTGAGGTCTCATTTAGACAAGCAGGTTTAATTAGTCCCACTTTGGGACAGAAGATGCTTTCCAGGGTTATTCCCTACAAAACACAACCCCCATCCAGTTATTTTTTAAGGCTATTTCTGATTTTGGTGCCATCCCCTTCCATGTTGGGTTTGTAACCAGAAAACCCAAGGAACTGTGTCGGTGTTTTCATGTCATCTTTCACTTCTCCCCATAATTCATCCTCCTTCCCAAGGATAGATTCCAAAGTCTCTTCCTTTGGGATAACTGGGGCTGTCAGGGCAGAAGATTTGTGTGTTCTCATCATCTACAAACCTTCACACGTTTATTCAACCCTCTGTTGACAAAGTTTATTTAAAAGATGGGAAAAACCAGCTTTTTCTGCCCTTCCAGTGCCAGACTCCATGTGTTTGGAATAGTGGAGAGACAGAAAACACTCCTGACAGTTTAATAGCTTGGAGTTTACTTCCAGTGAGCTACAATTCTGCTGTTTCCCTGGATTTATTGGGTTGGTGTTTTGCCTCTTCAATAAGGAACACGATGCCGGTTGCCATGGATGATCCATCCAAGGGATTTATGGATGGATGGTGGTGGTGAGTTAAAAGTTGATCCTGGGGATGCACTTCCTGCATCCCTGTGCTGTACCAGGATCAATCCTGGGGCTCCCAGGAGCCAGGAAGCATCTCATCCATCTCCTGGAGCAATGGGAAGAGCGGGAGTTTGCCCTGGGCTTAGTGGTGGAGGGACACGGAAGACACTCAGCTTGAGGGCAAGGAAAGTGTCCTTGAAATCCCAGGAAAAATTCCTGGAGTTGTTTTTGAGCATAAAAACCCTCCCTGGAGCAATTTGTGTTTTGGGGCATCACCGTGGTCGGTGCAGCTGCTGAGAACTGGGCTCTCATCCCACGTGTGGATCTGATCCCAAGGGATTTCTGTGACTTCTGCCAGTAAAATATAGGAACAAAAAGACTTTTTGCCTTCCCACCTGGATTGGGAGCTTGGATTTGGCACAATTCCCATCTGGAGCAAGGATGGAGACAATCAAAACAAAACCCCAGAGCTCAAACAGCCTCTGCTCATCCCAGTGCAGGACAAAGATACAGAATTCCACATGGAAAAGCCCTTTCCCTTTGGGATAACTGGCATTTCAGCAAGGATATATTTTTTCCCTTTGCAGAAGTATTAACAAATCATGAGTGGGGTGGTGTTGAAAGCATTTGCTATGTGGCAATTAATTAAACAAGCGGGATAATTGGGTTTCTCTGCTCCCAAGGAACCTTCCCTTCACTCCTTCTGCTGGAGTGTTGTTCTGATACTTGAGGAATTTCCATGAAATTGGGGAAAGCAGCAAAAGGTCCTGGGGAAAAAAAATAGAAGGGAAAAGACAAGATTGGAAGGAACAGAAACCAAATTAAGGTTTGACATTGTCCGGAAACCAGCCCTGACCCCAATCTCAGCACGAGGGATTGAACACCAGGAGCTGGGGCTCACTCCAAGGGGTTTTCCAGGTGTCCAGGCTGCTTTTTCCAAAGGCAAATCCTCACTTGTGTGTTTTCCTCCAGTGAGGTTTTGGCTGCTGGGAAGCACTAAAGGCTGGTGGCTCTGGGGGACACTTGGTGGGATCTCCTTGAACAGGGTGGGTTTATTTTTTGGATCTGGAGTCTTGGCGTTGCCCAGGATTTCTGAGCTCCCAAAGGTGGGGGTTTAAGTCCTCTGGAGCCGACGTGTGTCTCCCACGGCCCAGAGGAACAAATCCCAGAGAAACAAATGATCTCTAAACGTGTGGTTGAGTTCAGGCTTCCAGGACTTGGGAGTCTTTCCCTGCATCCAGGCACACTCCCTGTCTCCATCCCAGTGTGTGACATCCCCTCCTGCCTCAGTTTCTCCACCCTGCTGGGACAGTGGGGGAGACTGAAGGTCATAAAGCCATAGAATGATTGGGGTTGGAAGAGAGCTTAAAGATCATGGAATTCCAACCCCCTGGCCCCATCCAACCTGGCCTGGAACACTTTTAGGGATGGGACAGCCACAGCTTCCCTGGGAAATCCATTCCAGCCCCTCATCACCTTCCCAGGGAAGAATTCCTTCCCAATATCCCATCTAAATCTCCCCTTTTCCAGTTTGGAGCCATTTCCCCTTAAGCCGACACATCCATCCCTTGTCCCAAGGCCCTCCCAGCTCTCCTGGAGCCCCTTTAGCCTCTGGAAGGGTCTTCAAGGTCTCCCTGGATCCTTCCCTTCTCCAGGTTGGACGCCCCCAGCTCTTCCAGCCTGTCTCCAGAGTAGAGGGGCTCCAGCCCTTGGAGCATCTCCGTGGCTTCCTCTGGACTCTGTCCCCCTCTGTATCACCCTGGAGAGGGATGACTGATAATCCTGGACACGATTTGAGCTGTGGTGGGAGAACTCCGTGCTGGAGCAAAATGCAATTTGGCCTCCCTGGTATCAACTAATTTTGGAAGTTCTGAGCGCCACGGAAAGGCACTTCCCACTTTTTTCAAGGATGATGGAATGCTCAGCACGGCCCTTGGCTCGAACAGCCCAGAGCTTGTGGGAGTGGTGCTCCTTCCTCTGAGGGATTTGGGACAGGAGTGTGTCCACCACTCATCCTCTGCTTTAATGTCAGGGTTCAAAGAGGAATTAGGGAGGATTTGCCTCTTTGTACTGGGCTTTGCCTTTTCCCTGGGCCATGGATGTTGGAGCAGCTCATCTGGTGCATGGAAATATCCCAAATTGTTGGTTTGCACATCATGATCTCCACATTCCTTCCAAATTGTTGGTCTCAGCACCTTGAATGTGTTCTGGTTTTGGGATTACTCAATTCCTTACCCCTCTTGAACTCAATCCCTTGGCCCTTTTGGAATTCAGTCACTTGGCTTTGGAATTCCTTAATCTCTTACCCTATTTGAGCTCAATTCCATGGTTCCCTCAATCTCAATATCTTGTCTTTGAGATTGTGGGATCCCTTGGCTCCTCTTGAACTCAATCCCTTGGCACCTTTTTTACTCGTTCCTTTGTCTTTGGGATTCATCAATCCCATCCCCTTTTCCTTCTGCTTGAGTTTGACTAATCCCTTGGCCCTCTTTTTGTTCAATTCCATGGTCCTACTGTTGCAATCCCTTTCTTTGGGATTGTGGGATCACTTGGCCCCTTTAATCTCCGTCCCATGGTTTTGGAATTGTTCAATCCCTTCCCCCTTTTGAGCTCAATCCCTTGGCTCCTTCAATTGCAATCCCTGGCCTTTGAGATTCCTCAACCCTTTACTCCTTTTGAGCTCAATTCCAGGGATCCCTCAGTCTCTCTCAATGTCTTTGGGATTCTAGGATCCCTTGGCCCCTTCAATCTCAGTCCCTTATTTTTAGAATTACCCAGTCCTTTAGCACTTTTGAGCTCAATTCTTTGGCCCTTCAATCTCAAAGCCTTGTGTTTGGGATTGTGGGATCCCTTAGTCCCTTCAATAGCAATCCCTTGGCTTTGGAATTTCTCAGCCCTTTGGCCCCTTCCGTCACAATGCCCTGGTTTTGGGATTCCTCAATCCCTTACTGTTTTGGAGCTCAATTTCATGGCTCCCTCAATCTCAATGCCTTGGTTTTCAGATTGTGGGATCCCTTGGCCCCTTCAACTGAATCCCTTGGTTTTGGAGTTGCTCAATCCCTTTTCCCTCTTGAACTCGATCCTTTGGCCACTTCCATCTCAGTCCCTTGTTTTTCCAAATGTGGAATCCTTTAGTCCCTTCAATTTCAGTCCCTTGGTTTTAGGATCGCTCGATCGCTTGGCCCCTTTAGTTACAATCCCTTGGCTTTGGAGTTCCTCAATCCCTTACCCTTTTTGACCTCAATCCATGGCTCCCTCATTCCCAATGCCTTGGTTTTGGGATCGTGGGATCCCTCAGCCCCATCAATCTCAATCTCTCAGTTTTGGGATTCCTCAATCCTTTACCATTTTCAAACTCAATCCTTTCACCCCTTCAATCTCAGTGCCTTTTGTTTAGGATTGTGGGATCCCTTAGTCCCTTCAGTATTTATCCCTTAATTTTGGGATTGCTCAATCCATTAATCCCTTTGAGCTCAATCCCTCAACCCCTTCAGTCTCAATCCTGTGGTTCTGGGATTCCTCAGTGCTTTATCCCTCTTGAGCTCAAACCTTTGGCCCTTCAGTCTCAATGCCTTGTCTTTGGGATTGCTCAATCCCTTGCCCCCTCAATTCCTTGTTTTTGGGATTCTTCAGTCCCTTGTCCCTTTTGTCTCAGTTCCATGGCCTCTTCAATCTCAGTGGCTTGTCCTTGGGATTGTGGGAATCCTTGGCCCCTTCAACTCAATCCCTTGGTTTTGGGATTGCTCAATCTTTTATCACTCTTGAGCTCAATCCTTTGGCCCTTTCAATCTCAATGCCTTGTCTTTGGGATTGTGGGATCCCTTGACCCTTTCAATGTCAATTCCTTGTCGTTGGAATTCCTCAATCCCTTATCTCTTTTAAAATCAATGTCATTGCCCCCTCAATCTCAGTGCCTTGTCCTTGGAACTGTGGGATCCCTTGGCCCCTTCAACTCAGTTCCTTGGTTTTGGAGTTGCTCAATCCTTTTTTCCTCTTGAACTCAATTCTTTGTCCCTTTCAATCTCAATGCCTTGCCTTTGACATTTGTGGAATCCCTTGGCCCTTTCAGTGTCAATTCCTTGGCTTTGGAATTCCTCAATCCCTTATCTCCTTTAAAATCAATGCCATTGCCCCCTCAATCTCAGTTTCTTGTCTTTGGGACTGGGGGATCCCTTGGCCCCTACAAGATCAATCCCTTGGTTTTGATGTTGTTCTATCCCTCAATCCCTTGAGGTCAATCCCTTGGCCCCTGCACCCTCAGTCCTGTGGTTTTGGGATTGCTCAACCCTTTATCCCTCCTGAGCTGAATCCTTTCACCCTTTCAATCTCAATGCCTTGTCTTTGGGATTGTGGAATGCTTTAGTCCCCTCAATCTCAGTCTCTTGTGTTTTGGATTATAAAATCCCTTAGCCCATCCAATCTCACTCGGTTTTGGGATTTCTCAATCCTTTGGCCCCTTCACAGTCAGTCCCTTGGTTCTGGGATTCCTTAGTCCCTCACCCCTTTTGAGCTCAATCCATTGGCCCCTTCAGTATCAGTGCCTTGTCTTTGGGATTGCTCAATCCCTTGGCCCCTTCAGTCTCAATCCATTGATTTCAGGAACCGCTCAATCCTTTATCCCTTTTGAGATCAATTCCATGGCCCCCTCATTCTCAGTGCCTTGTCTTGGGATTATGGGATCCCTTGATTCCTTCAATCTCACTTCATTTGTTTTGGGATTGCTGAATCTCTTGGCCCCTTCACACTCAATCCCATGGTTTTGGGATCGCTCATTCCTTTATCCTTCTTGGGCTCAATCCTTTGGCCCTTCACGGTCAATACTTTGACTTTGGAATTCCTCAATTCTTTACCCCTTTTGTGAACAATTCCATGGCCCCATGAATATCATTGCCTTGTCCTTGGGACTGTGGGATCCCTTGACACCTTCAATCTCACTTGGTTTTGGGATTGCTCAATCCCTTGACCCCTTCAATCTCAATCCATTGGTTTTGGGATTGCTCAATCCTTTATCCCTCTTGGGCTCAATCCTTTGGCCCTTTCAATTTTAATCCCTTGGTTTTGGGATTGCTCAACCCTTTACCACTTTGGAGGTCAATTCCATGGCCCCCTCAATCTCAATGCCTTGTTTTTGGAATTATGAGATCCCTTGGCCCTTTCAGTGTTGATCCCTTGGCTCTGGGGTTGTGGGATCCCTTGGCCCCTTCAATTGCAATTCCTATGGTTTTGGGATTGCTCATTCCTTTATCCTTCTTGGGCTCCCTCCTTTGACCCCTTCAGTCTCAGTGGTATTTTGGGGGGATCTTGGAATCCTTTAGTCCCTTCAGTCTCAATCCGTTGGTTTTGGGACTGCTCAATCCCTTAATGATCATTCCCTTGGTTTTGGGATTGTTCAGTCCCCTATCCCTCTTGAGCTCAATCCTTTGGCCATTTCAGTTTCAATCCCTGGCCTTTGAGATTCCTCAATCCTTTACCCCTTTTGAGCTCAATTCCATGGCTCCCTCAGAGTCTTTGGGATTGTGGGATCCCTTGGCCCCTTCACTCTCAATCCCATGGTTTTGGGATTGCTCAATTCCTTATCCCTTTTAAAATCTATGCTATTGCCCCCTCAATCTCAGTGCCTTGTCTTTGGGATTGTGGGATCCCTTGGCCCCTTCACTCTCAATCCCATGGTTTTGGGATTGCTCAATTCCTTATCCCTTTTAAAATCTATGCTATTGCCCCCTCAATCTCAGTGCCTTGTCTTTGGGATTGTGGGATCCCTTGGCCCCTTCAATGTCAATCCCTTGTTTTTGGGATTGCTCAATCCCTTGACCCCTTTGAGCTCAATCCCTTGGTCCCTTTTGAGCTCAATGCCCTGTTTTTGGGATTGCTGAATCCCAAAACCCCTAGACACTCAATCCCATGCCTTTGGGATTGCTTAATCCCATATTCCTCTTGAGCTCAATTCCTTGGCTCTTCAATCTGAATCCTGTTTTTTTGGGATCATGGAATCCTTTAGTCCCTTCAATCTCAATCCATTGTCTTTGGGTTTGCTCAATCCCTCAGTCCCTTCTTGATCATTCCCATGCTTTTGGGATTGTTCAGCCTCTTACCCCTCTTGAGCTCAATCCTTTGGCTCATGGAGCTCCATCCCTTGTTTTTGGGATTCTTCAATCCCCTCCTCCTTTTAAACTCAGTTCCATGACCCCTTCAATCTCAGTGCCTTGTTTTTTGGGATTATGGGATCCCTTGGCCCCTTCAATCTCACAGAACATGGCAGGAAAACGGGAATATCTCCTCCGCCTGTGTAACGGCAGCTCATCCCTCCTTTCGCCGGCACCTTTTCCGGAGTGAAGGCTCGTGTTTCCCTGTGAGGGAAATAAATTACCCCCAACAGCTGCGAGTGCTGATCCTCGGAATCTGTGGAACCCACTTAAATGAATAATAATTAAAGAAATAAATTTCCCGGAGTGAGGCCTCAAAACTTTTGCTTCAGCAATAAAGCCGAGGAGAGACTTGGAAAATGAATCGCTCGGCTCTTTCCGAAGACGGCAAAGCAGGATAATAATGGGATAATCCTCCTATTAAAGGAGCCAGGAGGGGTTCAAGGAAGGCTTTTCTTCATGACTGAGGTTGTGTGGGAACAAGTTGAGCAAAACAGAGTGTGGGGAATGTTCAAATCCCAAAAAACTGGGATGAACCTGTGGTGAACATCCCGGAGTCGGAGCGTTGGGCAGTGGAGCTGATCCCCTGCCTGGCATTGCTTGGGCAAAACCCTTTTTGTTTCCATAGATTTCCATGAATTATCCCTGACCTGAGGCAGTGGAAGCAGAGGGGCAGCAGTGGGATCAACACTTCACACTCATCATTCTACCAATGTTCTCACCCTCTTGCCCATCCCTTGGCCCAGCTCATCCCAACTCTGGATTTCTCCCTTTTTTTTTTAGGCTATTTGAGGTTTTTTCCCTGGTTCTTTCCCTCCTTTTGTAGGTTTTCCATGAATTCTCCTTGGTTTGGAGTGGTGGAAGATGATGGGCATCAATGGGCTTGAGACTCATCATTCCAACAACATCCTCACCCTCTTGCCCGTCCCTTGGCCCAGCTCATCCCAACTCAATTTCCCCCTTTTTTTGGGCTGATTCTTTCCCTTCCTGTGCAAGATTCCCATGAATTATCCTTAATTTTGACGATTTGAAGCAAATAGGCTCAACATTTATTCCAACAACATCTTCACCCTCTTGCCCATCCCTTGGCCCAGCTCATCTCAACTCTGGATTTCCCTCTTTTTTGGGTTATTTCAGTTTTCCACCCTGATTCTTCCCCTCCCTGTGTAAGATTTCCATAAATTATCCATGATTTGAGCTGTTGGAAGACGATGAGCAGCAAGAGGTTGGACACTCATCATTCTAACGACGCCCCCGGCTCATCCCAGATCTCCATTTCTCCCTATTTTTTGGCTTTCCCACCCTATAAAAAATAAATGATTAGATAAGATGCTCCAACAGCCCTTTCCATAAGACAGGTCCTGATCCTCAAGCTGTGCCCAAGGAGCAATAAAACCCTTCCTAAATAATTAAGGAAGTGATAATTAACCACATTCCCTCTGTGAGATATTTGCAGCCAAGGAATATTTCAGATCTTTTTGGGATTGTTTCGTTCCTTGGGGGATGGGAAGCTGGGCGGGGGTGTTGGACTGGATATCCACGTGGGAATGCTGGAAAACCTGGAATGTTGCTCCTTTGGGCTGCCAAGGTTAATGTGTGCCAAGGAAAATCTCTGCCAACCTTGCCTTGGAGGAGAAGGACCTTGAGCCATGAGCTGTGTTTTGGGATTACGGAAAAAAAAAACCCAGGATGAAGGAGATGGACCCTGGACACCTGTTTTGGGATTAGGGATATGAAAAGCTCTTAATTAATTCATGGATGTCACTGGAGAGGCAACATCCGACCCCCTCATTTTAAACATTATTTGTGAGCCTTTTCCGGGGACAAATTGTGCCTTTTCCCCCTTTTCCATCACGAGCTGGAATTTCAAGCCGCGGAAAACTCCGCTTGGCTGTGGATTCCTTCAGTGGAGCAGGAAAATCATCCCGGAGTTGGGCTGCAGCCCCTGCTATTAATCATAGCTGTAATCATGCATTTAATGAACATGACAGCTCCCTCTCCCTCCGGAGTCTCCCGGCTGGAATTGGGGACAACAATCACTTCTCACCGCTCCAGAACACCGGGAGCCGCCGGCGTCAGGTTGGGATGATGCATGGAGAGAAACAATGGATTTCCTTACGGATGATGCTCTTCCAACCGACTGAATCGTTGGGAGAGTGGGGGAGGGAAAACCACCTGTCCATTCTGTGGGCTAGAAAATATCCCACCTGGAGCTAATCCGCTCAAAAAGCCCTTTGTGGGCACATTTTGGTGCTTTCCCAGGGCAGAGTTTTGTTATTTTCCTGGATTTTATTCCCTCCCTGTGTCGTTCCCGCTGTCCTGGGGTGTTCCCAGGGGAGGTTCTTCCTTAAATCTCTGTAGCTTTTGGGATATTAAGGATGAGTGACTCTGAATCTGATGTTCTCCCAGCTTGGGAAGCAGTTGAGGGGGAGGAAAACGGGATAAATTTGGGAGTGGGATGTTCCCAGTGTTATGTCTGGACCACACCAGACTCCCAAAGTCAAGACCTGGAGATGTCATTCCAGCTTTTTTTTTGTTTACTTTAGGCCAAATTTCTGCTCCTGGTGTTGGAATTTAACCCTTATCCCACTCTCCAGTGCCTTTTGAAATCCCAGTTCTCCCCCCTCCCCCAATTTCCATAATACAGATACAGAAACCTGGAAAATTTATTTATTAATGCATTTATTAATCCAAATCTCTTGGTAGTGACTTGGACTGGGAATTCCAAGTTGGCAACCACTCCAAAAATCCAAATTTAGGCTCCTTGGGCATCCTGAAAGATCTGGAATATCACTCCCCCTCTCCTGCATCCCCTCCCTCATGGTTTTGACACTCACAAAGTCTTTTTTTTGTGTTTAAATTTCTTGGATGATGGAAAAGCTTCTGAAAATACCAAAGTGCCAGAGCCTGAGTTTCTCCATAAATCCCAATTTATGGGAAAATACGTAATTACGGAGCTTCCATGAGTTGGGTCCTCCTGGGGAAAAATTTAGGTGGTTTTCCAATATTTGGGGGGGAATTTGGACACAGGGTGAATCATCAGGGAATGGGAATGTGTGGATGGAGCATTTCCAGCTTCCAGGCTGATGCTTTGCCAGACCTGGATGGATTCATCCCACATGGATTTTGCCATGGATGGGTCCAGCTGTGGGGTGATCAGGTGGGAAAAAAATTCCCAAACATCGTTCCATGGATGGATTTTTCAAGATGAAATCTGTGTCTTTTATTTATTTACTTCTTTATTTCTTTAGTGATTCCTCCTTTTTGGCCAAACTGACCTTTTTGAGGTGCCTTCCAGCTCAAAGCATTCCACGATTCTGTAATTCCAAGATTTCCAGGCTGCTTTAACCCAAAGGGGAACGTGTTCATCCCGAGTCTCTGTTTTTTTTTTTACTGGAATTTTAAATATTTCCAGGGATTGCAAATCCCTGGGGAGCCAATTCCTGGTGTAGCCCATCCTGCTGAGCTTGGAGCATTAAACACAATTCCAGAGGAAGCTCCAGATGGGCTGGATTTTAATTTGAACCTTGCCATGAGTTGGGAAGTCAACTAAGGAACGTTCCAAAATTGATCCATAATTGTTGTAGCACTAAAAACGAGTGGAAAAGATGCTCCCACAGCCTGTGTGGGGAGAGAGAGAGAAGCTGGAAAAAAAAAAAAACCGGGAAAATAAACCTCCCAGTGGTGGCTCAAATTCCTGGTTGATGCGTTTTGATGTGCGGAGGGAACAGATGGGGACGAGTGACAGCTCGTCCTGCTGTGCCATCAAATTCCACTTGCTCACTTCCCAACACGCCCAGGCTGGCAGGTGAGTGACTGAGCTGCTTCCCACCCCCTGGAAAAGCCGGGATCCAGCCTCTCTTGCTGCTTCCTTCTTCAAGGATGATTTAATTCCGCGCGTGCCGGCGCTGGGCTTCCCCGGCAGCCAAGCCAAGCGTGGGAAGTTTGCGGGAGTTGCTTGGAGAAGTGTTTGGGCACGTTTGGGAGCTGAGGGGGGAAGATCCCTGTGGAGTTTGGAGCACCTTGGCTGTGCCTGGGCAGTGTGGAGATCCAGAAGGAGCATCTTCACCCAATAAAACGGTGGAATCATGGAATGGTTTGGGTTGGGAGGATCATCTCATTCCAACCCCCTGCCACGGGCAGGGACACCTTCCACAGGTTGCTCCAAGCCCTGTCCAGCCAGGAACACTTCCAGGGATGGGGCAGCCCCAGCTTGTCTGGGAACTTTATTCCACTCCCTCACCACCCTCCCAGGGAGGAATTCCTTCCTAATATCCCATCCAACCCTCTGGCAGTGGGAAGCCATTCCCTGTGTCCTATCCCTCCATCCCTTATCCCAAGTCCCTCTCCAGCTCTCCTGGAGCCTCTTTAGCCACTGGAAAGGTCTCTAAGATCTCCCTGGATCCTTCTCTCCTCCAGCCTGGACATTCCCAGCTCTCCCAGCCTGTCCCTCACAGCAGCGCTGTCCCATCCCTCCAATCATTTTTATGGACCTACAATACTGAGAACTGCAAGAATTCCTGGAAAATACCTTGGTTCCCAGCAGTGATCCATGTTTTTCTCTGTTTCCAGCCCTGAGGTTACACTCCACCCCCAGTCCTGGAGTCTCTTCCCCCGGCCTGAACAGATCCTCCTCGAGCCGATACGTCGCCAGGTGTGTATTCCCAGGGAGGAATGGTGTGTTCCCCCTCTGGATTTATGCTCAGGAGGGTGTTGGGAGCTTGAGGAGCAGCTCTTTAACTGTTTAATTATTTGGAGAAGCTCCAGCTGCTGCTTTCCCTCAGCTTTTACTTCCAGGCGGGTGTAACTCAGCAGAAAGCCCTGGAAAGGGTTGGAGAGGTTATTAATGGAAAACAACACCTTTCTGTGAGCAAATCCTGCTTGGAAAATCCCTTTTTAAATCCACCAGATCATCCTCAAGAGGTATTTTGAGGTTTTCCCCTCAGCCACTGGCCCATCCCAATTAATCCCATCAATCCTGCTGGTTTTCCTTCCCGCTGTCCCACCCACAAACTGGGCCACATTTGATGTGGCACCTGGAAAACACATTCCCCATACCAAGGTCCAGCTTTCAAATGTCCCATGGGAAGATCAAAATCCTGGTGACCTGATCAAGGATCACAAAAGGTGTTGACTTTGGGAAGAGCCTTTTTTTAAATCCCGATTTGAGCAAAGAAATATCCCGTATCATCATTCCTTTGCCTTTGCCTTGGAAGCTCCTCAAGTACCAAGGAAGGAATTTTTGGTGGGACTTGGTGTCCCCTGAAGACATTTGTGAGGAAAGAGGTGGTGGCATTTCTGATGCTGAATCGAGGCTTTGGAAATGCTTTGGGAATGTCAAATGCCCAATGCTTTGGCATTTAGAATTCTGGCTGTGGGAGGTGTCTTTTTGTCATTGGATTTTGGAATGGTTTGGGTGGGAAGAGACTTCAAGGCCATCTAATTCCAGACCCCCTGCCAGGGACACCTTCCACTATCCCAGGTTGCTCCAAGCCCCATCCACCCTGGCCTTGGACACTTCCAGGGATGGGGCAGACACAACTTCCCTGGGAATTCTATTCCAGCCCCCCCACACCCTCTCAGGGAAGAATTCCTTCCCAATATCCCATCCAACCCTCTGGCAGTGGGAAGCCATTCCCTTTGTCCTGTCCTTCCATCCCTTGTCCCCAGTCCCTCTCCAGCTCTCCTGGAGCCCCTTTAGGCTCTGGAAGGTGCTCCAAGGTCTCCCTGGATCCATCCCTTCTCCAGGCTGGACATTCCCCGCTCTCCCAGCCTGGATCCAGAGCAGAGGGGCTCCAGCCCTTGGAGCATCTCCGTGGCTTCCTCTGGACTCACTCCAGCAGCTCCTCATCCTTTGGGTGATGGACCCCAGACCTTCCCCTTTTCTTCCTGGTCCCAACACCTCCACAGCTGTTGGATAATCACCTTTTCAGCTGGAAGCTCATGGAAAACTTGTGCTAAGCAGCTTTTGGTTTCCTAAAGTGCCCTCCGAGTTATTCAGCCTTTGCTGCACCAGCCCAGCAGGGAGAAGGATGCTTTTCCCTCTCCATGCTCCCCAAAAGTGTAGGAAGCCTCTCCATGCTCATAAAATCAGAGGAAGCGGAACTTGGGAGGGATTTCCTTGGTGATATCGGCGATTTTTAATGATTTGACGTAGAATTGACCAAAAATCCCAAACACTCAAGGTCTTACGAGCGTCAACTTCCAAACATCTCAGTGTCCAAAGTGAAACTCGGGCTTCCTCTGAGGTTCCAGGTGTTTTTGGGGGGTTGGAGGTGTCACCTGATCCTGTGTGTCCTTGTCCTCCAGCCGTGCCGTGCAGCGGAGCTTGGCCATCATCCGCCAAGCCAAGCAGAAGAAGAAAAAGAAGGAATATTGTATGTACTACAACCGCTTCGGGAAGTGCAACAGGGGGGAGAGCTGCCCCTACATCCACGATCCCGAGAAAGTGGCCGTCTGCACCAGGTAGGGATGGATGTGGCGGCCACATCCCGTAAACCGGGACGTGGGCCGGGTTTGGTGCTCCCTGGTGTGATGTTCCGAAGGGAAGCGAGGCGGTAGCAGAGGTGTGGGATCACCAGGATGGGTGTTGTGGGTTGGGAGGACAAGAAGAGGTCATGGCATGGTGGAATGGTTTGGGAGGACAAGAAGAAGTCATGGAATGGTGGAATGGTTTGGGTTGGATGGGAGGTTGAAGACTGTGGAATTCCAACCCTCTGCCATGGGCCAGGGGCACCTTCCACTAGACTGGGTTGCTCCAAGCTCTGTCCAACCTGGATGGGGAAGCCACAGCTTCTCTGGGAATTCCATTCCAGTCCCTCACCAATCTCCCAGGGAAAGATTCCTTCCCAATATCCCATCTAACCCTCAGGCAGAGGGAAGCCATTCCCCCTTATCCTGTCACTCCATCCCTTTTCCAACCTCTTCTCCAGCTCTTTTGGAGCCCCTTTAAGCCCTGGAAGGTGCTCCAGGATCTCCCTGGAGCCTTCTTTTTTGACTTGAAACTCTTCCCTGGATGATTCCTGGTGCAACACTTCCCAGATCTGCTCAGGTCCATGTGACAGGTTGGAATCCCTCAGCCTGTGACGTCGTGCAGCTCCAGGACCTGATGATTAATTACAGGAGAAGGGATTCATGTTGCCAGCTCGTTAGACTTGCCCAGGAGTTGATTAAACTCTGTTATTAGTCGTTTAAAAAGTGCAGAAAAGCCAACTCCACTGATGAACTCCTTGAGTAATTTCTCCATAAAATTGCTGCTGTGTTGGAATCACTTGGAAGTTGCACAAAGCTCAGTGGGAGATCACAGAGGTGGGGAAGGTGATTTACTGGGTTTTTAACTGATTTCACTCCTTTTCACTCATTCTTCCATAACATTCCTTGCCTGCTTTAGGAATTGCTGCTCCTTGAGACCTTTTAGGTCTCCATGGATCACTGATTTTCTCTCAGTCTTGTGTCTCCTAGTCCTGGTCCCTTCAGCTCCAATCCTGTCCTTTAGTTTTCCCCTGTGATCCCTTAATTTTAATCTCCTGCCACACTGGCAGCTCCTGGGAAAGCTTCTGGCTCCAGACATCCTCACAACGCTTTGGGATCTTGGTTTCTGTTGTGTTCCTGTCTCTACTCCTCCGGGTTTTTGGCCACTCAGACCTAGAGCTCCTCCTGGTGCTTCATGCAGCACCTCATAGAGTGGGATTACGGAGTTATCCAGTGGTTTGGGTTGGAAGGGACCTTCAGGATCATCCAATCCCCTCCCTTCCATGGCCAGGTTGCTCTAAGCTTTGTCCAAACTCCCCTTGAGCACTCCAAGGGTGGTGAGTCCATCGTGGAGTAATCAGGGCTCTAGGAAGGACTTTTCTCCTGAATTTTGGGGTACGGGCCTTGCTCTCCCAACCAATGAGCAGCCAAATATGATGGAAGACTAAAATCCATCAGGAATCATCAGCTGCTCCTGTAGGAAGCAGAACTTTGACCAATTTAAGGCGTGAAACGGGTTTTAACGACGAGCTTGGTGTCCGTCGTGTCTATTTGTGTGTGAAAACCTCGTGTTTTGTGTCCCACCTCATGCCCATCCGGTGTATCCACAGGTTTCTCCGTGGCACGTGCAAGAAGACGGATGGGACCTGTCCCTTTTCCCACAAGGTGTCCAAGGACAAGGTTTGTGTGACTTCCCAACGAGCGGTCGGAGCTACGCGGGTGGTTGTGGGAAGGTTCCACCTCACTGAGCGCTTCCAACTGAGCTGGGAGTTGGCTTATCGAGCTGGATCATGGCAGAATCATGGAATGGTTTGGCTTGGAAGAGACCTTAAAGCTCAGCTCATTCCAGCCTCCTTCCATGGGCAGGGACACCTCCCACTATCCCAGGTTGCTCCAAGCCCCATCCAACCTGCCCTTGGACATTTCCAGGGATGGGGCAGCCACAGCTTCTCTGGGAAACTTGTGCCAGGGCCTCCCCAAGCTGTGGTTCAGAGGAAAGACCTTTGAAGTCTTAGGGGTCTAGAAAAGACTTCCAAGATCAAGTCCAACTGTTCCGCTGCATCCAATCCTTACCAATCCCGTTCCCCTCTTAACCCCCCCTGTGCTGCATCAGAAACGGAGGATATTTCATCCAACAAGAGCTTGAAGACACAAATTAACCTTCCTAAAAACCCAAGCAGCCAAACCAGGTGGAAACATCCTTGGAGTCCATGGTTTTCAACCTTCCCGATGGATTCGGGGCTCCGGGGTTTTTATCGCAGGGGAGCGAGGTGGGACCATAATTATTTTGTGAGGATGAGCTCAGGGTTTAGGAGCTTAACCCGCCAGTGGGTGGGATCTCCTGTTGGATGTAGGTTCGGAGGCTCCGGCGCGGAAGCCGCGGTGCCGGAGTCACGTTCGTTATCCGTAGGGAGCTCATAAGTTATCCCGGAGACGAGCGGAGTCGCTCCAAAGGAGACACGAAGCAGCAGATGTTTTTCACGTGGATTTCTCTTCAGAGCCACTTAATCACAAGTATATAAAACACAGCCAGGGACAGCTGCACTCCCTGGCTCCCGTCGTGTCGGAGAAGGGATGGGGATGAGGATTGATAGGTGGAAAAAAAAAAAAAAGGCTGGTTGGGGGATTTTTTTTTTTCCTTTATCAGAGGCTTCAGAAACGAGGAATTCAGGAAAGAAGAAACCTGTGCAAATTGGCTTTTGGTTTAGCCAAAATGATATTAATTATTTTAAATTATTCTTAATAAATTAATCAGGTCGACAGCTTCTTTTCATCCAAGGAAAAGGATGTGGCAGCGGTCACGGCAGCGTCCAACCCGCTGCCTGCACCTCCAATCCGAGGGATTGATGTTCATCCAGGCTGGAACCACGGCCTCACACCTGTATTGGAAAATCAAACGGTTTTCCAGAAGGTGCTGAAGCCTTTTTTGGTCCCAGGGATGAGTTTGGGAGTTGGAAATGCCCAAGGAATCGGTGATTATCCACCGAAGGATGGGATAGTTGGATGTGGATGAGTTTGTGCCAGCTGGTCTCCATATCCAGGAATATTCCTCAGAATGCTTAATTTGCTGCTGGAGGTGTGGCCTCAGTTTCCCCCTCCAGGAAAACCAGTGAGAAGCACCTCAAAATTTGGCTCCTGGGCTCCGTTTTGGGTGGAAACATGGAAAACTACGGAAAACTCAACCTTTCCTCCTTAGCAGCGCCTCACTAATTAGGGAATAATTAATAATAAAATGGAATTAAAAGGAATGACCACGTTCAAATCTCTTTCAGAAGGGCTCGTTTGCTGCTGGGATTTTGGGATAGAATCCCTGGGATGGGTTCCCATGGGATCTCAGCCCACCTCCCCTTTATCCTTTCTGTCCTTTGCTAACGAAGCATCGTCTAAACTCAAAATGAATCATTAAATTAACAAGCTAAAAATTAATCAGGAAGGTGCCAGCCCTGGAATGGCTTCGGAGCATGTGTTTCCAGCTACATTCCATGGGGAAGGGGGATGATTTTTCCCAGGATTAGGCACCCTGGGAGTGGTTTGGAAGTCTCTGCTCTCCACCATGTCGTCAGCAAGGGCTGGGAGGGAAACCTCCTTTTCCAAGGAATTCCAACGTGTTTCAGAGGGATTTATGGCCATGGAAATGCTGCTTCCCAAAGCCAGAGGCAACTGTGCTTCCCAGCTCCTGGAATTCCTCATTAACCCAGGTGATTCTTAGCAAAAGTGGTTTTATCCTCGTTTATCAGGGCTGGGAAGAGCAGGCGAAGAATCTCAGCAGGGGAAGGAAGTTTTCCTCCTGGTCATGGATTTTTAGGAGCAAATCCCAGCTCTTCCTCAGCTGAGGGATTGGGATGTTTTTGGCTGTTTGAGTTGGGGTTGAGTTGGGTTTTTTTAACGATTTTTTGTTTCTTTTTAATGGTTTTGAGATGATTTTTTTTGTGGTCACTGGAGACTCGGTGGTTTAGAGGTTCCCAGTTCTGCTGATCTCCTTGATTTCACTTTGTGGGATTTTGGGAAGACATTCCACAACCTCCTCACTGGAGAATCTTTGGGTGGTTGTGGTGTATCCCACCTGGGTGGGATGTCACTGGGAATGGGATACTCAATCCAGGAGGAAAAGGATCGAGGGCTTGCAGGGCTTGGCCCTTGTTCCAGGACAAAACTTCCCTGAAAAATGGGGATAATCCCATTTTTCTCTGGGAAATCCACGTGGGTTCAGCTGTTGCAGAGCTTTCCCCCTCATCCCAAGCAGCAAAATCCTTGCTCCAAGCAGAGGAGGATCCCTGGGATGGAGGATGGATCCCGATGGTCACAAAGGTTTGCAGAGGCTTCCAGAGAGGGAAAGGAGCCTGGAAAAGAGGGGAAGGAACCTGGAAAAGAGGGAAGGGGGCCTGGAGGAGAGGGAAAGGAGCCTGGAGGAGAATGAAAGGAGCCCGGAGGAGAGGGAAAGGCNAATGGAGCCTGGAAAAGAGGGAAAGGAGCCTGGAGGAGAATGAAAGGAGCCCGGAGGAGAGGGAAAGGCGCCTGGAGAAGAGGGAAAGCCTGGAAAAGGGGGAAAGGAGCCTGTAGGAGAAGCCTGGAAAAGAGGGAAAGGA
>VXBA01004491.1:853-18078 GCA_013399895.1 Serilophus lunatus | reverse complement strand
GGGGGGGGCGAGGCAAAAACTGCTCGTTCATGAACTGCCCCAGGGGCTGAGGCTTCTCTAGAGAAACAGAATCACAGAATTACTAGGTTGGAAGAGACCTCCAAGATCATCGAGTCCAACCCTTGCCCTAACACCTCGACTAGACTATGTCACCAAGTGCCACATCCAGCGTTTTTTAAACACATCCAGGGATGGTGACTCCATCACCTCCCCGGGCAGACTGTGTTTCCTGATCCTGTGTTTAAAGGTGTGAGTTTTGTAGAGGCCCGAGTAGATGCAAACTCAGAGGATTTTTGGGCAGCCTCAATTAATTAATGCTGCTCCTACCGGTGAGGGGGAGGAGGGGTTCAGTGGGAGTGGGAGTCCCTGCTTTCCAGGTTGGGATCTGGGACCTCGCCCAGGGCCATTCCTGGAGTGGCCCAGTTCGAAGGGAGCTGTGGCCAAGTGTCCTGGCTGTGCAGAGCAGTCAATNGGTTCAGTGGGAGTGGGAGTCCCTTCTTTCCGGGATGGGATCTGGGACCTTGCCCAGGGCTGGGTGGAGAGACCTGCAGAACACACTCAATTTTCTGGAGGGGGTCAGTTTGAAGGAAGCTCTGGCCAAGTGTCCTGGCTGTGCAGAGCAGTCAATCCTGCTGCTGTCCCTGCCCCCAGCTCTGCTCTCTGGCTCCTGGTTTCCCTCATGCTGTTGTGCAGGTGGAGCCTAGGCAGGTGTAGCCCTACAGGAGGTTGGACTGGTAATGGAAGCAGTAGTGCCTGACCCAGGAACAACATCCACCACGGTGGGGGGGACCTCACACCTCCCTCCCACTGCTGAAGCTCTGCTGGTAGCTGCAACTGAGACCCCGCACAAAAAAGCCCACCCCTCAGGAATCCCCAATATCCCTATTTATGGCGCAGCTTTGGTGTCCTGCAAGCTCCAAATATCTTCCCCCCATCCCTCAAAAAAACCCAGAGATTCCCCGATATTTTTGGGGTGAGATCCAAACATCCCCCTCCTCCCAAAAAAAGTGCTCCCAGGGAGTACCCCAGAATTATGGGGGGTGAGCTCCCACTCCCTGGTCACCAGCAGGATGCAGAGGGGTGATGCTCCCGGGGGGCTGCAGATTCTGCAAGAGGTGGACCCTACTCTTCCCCTATCCTCTTCCTGGTTCTCTTCCTGCTGCTCTTCCTCCATCCCTCCTCCTCCCACTTCTCCTTCATCCTTCCTTGTCTTCCTCCTCTGTCTCCTTCTCCTCCCTAATCCCACTTGCTTCTCCTTCTACCATCCCTTCTGTAGTTCCTTCTTTATCCCTTCATCTCCATCCCTTTTCCTCCTCCCCCCGGGCCCAGCACCCACCCTTGGGCCCGCCTTACACACAAGCTCATCACATCCTCTGAAAAGGAGCAGGGATGGAGCTGGGTCAGGTCAGAATGGGGCAGCGCTGGGCTCCTGGCTGCTTCCACCCACTGAGAGGGAAGTCAGGAAGGGCAAAAGGAAAGAAGGAAAATTGGTGGGTCAAGATAAAAATTTAGGCTTTGTGGCCTCCCTGGGAAAGGACTTCCCTTTGGGCTCATCTCAGGAGACTGGAGATCTTGGAGGGGGGAATGCAGAGATGGACAGGGATCTCAAAGGATTTTGTGGGTTTTGTGAGCCCCTTGCTGGGGAGATTGAGCTGGAGACTCCCCAGTGCTCCCAGGCCACCAGTCTGGAGAGCTGTCCCCACCTTCTGCTTCCTTCTAAAGCAAAATAGTCTATTAAGAATATCATGAAGAAAAAGCAAGTTCTAATTTCTAAATCAAGCAATTAACACACACATAGGTTACTGCTTATTTATACAGGCATCCCTACATGAGATGGAGAAGGGAAGTTCAGCTCATCAGCTGCTCCAGCAGTGTGGTGGAAAAATTCCAAATTTTCTCCTCATTTTCAACCTCTTTATATATTATTTCCTTAGGTTTAGGTGGAGTTTTAATTACTTTAGTCAGAAATGCTATATTTGGGTGATGTGACTGGCATCTATTGTTACTTAATGGACAGCTGGCACAGGCCAAAGTGTCACCACATTCCCATTCTGTGCCTGGTTTACTGAAGTCTGGCTATGGTGCCTTCATAGCATGCCATTCTTCAGTGTACAGGTGTTTATCAATGTTTAGGGAACCTTTGTGGCACAGTGTGACCTTTATGTTATCCAGAAAGTAGAAACTGGAGTCTCTTTTTGCCACTAGTAAATGGCAGCAGGTCTGTCCTCTGTAAATTTTATTCTATTTTAACTTCTGACTTTAGTCCACAGACTAGAGAGCTGTGTGAGCAAGCACAGAAATAAGGCCAAGTGAAAGGCTGCCCTGTTCCATACCAAGACAGTCTCACAGTCTCAGAAACCATCGAGTGTTTTGACTTTATCCTTAAGGAGGTAACAAGTAAAAAGCAAAGAGATTCTGCACACCTCCATCTTTCCCTGGCCTGCTGCTATGCTACCACCATCACACCACACCAGCTGGAGAGCCTGGAGGTGCCCCACAGGCTGCCTTGAGGGAAACACCAGGATCTGGCAGCTGTTTGCTTGGCTTCCCTTTCACAAAAGTAAACCACCTCCTTCCTTTCCCATCCCAGGAAAATTCAACCTTTCACTTTCCCAAAGTTCATTTTCTACACATTGCTGACCAAAACTGTTCCTTTGGGCTTCTTCCACCAGAAACATCCCCACAGAACTGAAAGAAATACCAAGTGCATCATTAAACCCACAAACATTCCACATGCACCCAGGATCACCAGCTTTTCCCCTCTGTGATCCAGGCTTTCTGCACTGCTCCTGTTATTTTTCTCCTGCCATGGCTGATATTCCCTATTGTTCCCAGAGATGCTGTTCAGTGCTCCCCAGTGTCCCCAGGGATGTCCCTGGACAAGTGCTGGGATTGGGAGGTACTCCCAGGCCCTGGGCAGTGTCTGGGGTGCCCTGGGGCAAGTGCAGGCCAATATTTTTCTCCCACTTTAGGGATGTATTTCCCTCACTCTGCCTCGGTTCCTCAGGGAACGGGGTTATTCTCTGCCCTTGTGTCCCACAGATCCAGGGCTGGGGCTGTTCTGGGCCTCCTCAGTTGGGCACATCTGGGAAATCTCAGCTCTCAGAACAGTTTCAGGAACTTGCAGAACATTGATTTCCCAGCAATAGGGCTTGAAATGGCAGTGTGGGAAATGGAGAGGGTTATTTCTGTATGAGGAGCAGGCAAACTTGATATGTAAATAAATACAAACTCAACCAGGACCTTTTAACTTTTTTGTTTAAATATACAAAGGAATCATCACTGCTAACTCACTGTGCCCTTGAAGAAGTGTCATGAAGTGAAATAACCCTGTGTTGGTACCACCAACATAACAGTGTAACTGGAAAAGATTTGTTGTAATCTGAAGGCCACCATTTTTGTCCCTGCTGGAGTAATACAATGACTTGAGCATTTCTACAGCACATTTCTGATATAACTGTGAGGCTCCACCAAAAGGAGCAAGGCTTGAATTGGTTCCTGACCTGTGTTAGGAATGCTTGAAACCATCACTGGCTGGTGAGGAGAGGGGGGGGTGATGCTTGTGTGCAGCCAAGGGAACAACAGCTGGACACCAGCCTCACATCTACATCTCAACATCCCCAGCCATGTGCCCTCACAGCCCAGATCCCCACTATGTCCTGGGCTAATCCCCCACACTGTGGGCAGCAGGGCAGAGGAGGATTCTGCTGCTCTGTTCTGCTCTCAGAACACCTCACCAGCAGTGCTGCCTCCGCTCTGGGGGCCTCAAAAGAAAGTGAGCCTGGAACTGTTGGAGCAAGTCCAAAGGAGACCACAAAGTTGCTGAGGGGACTAGAGCACCTCCCCTATGGAGACAAGCTGAGAAAGTTGGGGCTGTTCATCTTGGAAAAGAGAAGGTTGTGTGGAGACCTCAGAGCCCCTTCCGGTCTGGGAAGGGGCCTCCAAGGAAGACAGAGAGTGACTCTTGGTCAGGAATTGTAGTGACAGGACAAGGAGGAATGGGTTCAAACAGAAAGAGAGCAGCCTTAGATTTGATAGGAAAATATTGTTTCCTATGAAGGTGGTGAGGCCCTGGCACAGGCTGTGCAGAGAGGTTGTGGATGCCCCATCCCTGAAACACTCCAGGCTGTAGCAGACTATTTCTTAAAATTTGCTTCTTCATTGTCTCAAATAAACTCATAGCAGGGGAACAGAAGCAGGAGAGTGTTGCAAAACTCCCTTTGCTCCAGGTCCTTTCCTCTCTCCCCACCAATCCACTACTGCTAAACCAGCACTCAGAGCCTTGCAGTTGGTGGCTGGAGACAGATGTGCCTTAAGAGCTGAGATGTTGTAGCTAAGAGAAGAGGATGGGCTGCACACCTGAGAGAGCTGAATCCACCTAAAACCCACAGGTGAGCTGAGGAACCCTGAACTGTGAGTTCCTGGGAGCCTGGATATGGATTCAATCCATTGCTACGAGTTGCAGAGGAAACTTTGTTACACACTTCTCCCAGCTCCCCTGGCTGCTCTGCACGTTTCCGGGGAGCCCACGTGTGTGGGAGAGAGGCTTCGCTACCCAAGAGACTCGAATCCGGAAAGTACAGCTACAAAGAACTCTTTTCCTCTCTGGCTGAGATGTGAACCAAACTCCAGCAATGCCCAGAACCAGCAGCTCGGCAGAAGAACCCCAAAGCCTGGCTGCACCCACGTGTGTGATGGTGGACCAGTGACCACTGAGACCACCAAAACACCTCGTCATATTCCAACTATTGTACAGACACTGAAACATCGTGGTGGTAACCTTTTTCTATGCTTTTTTAAATGTAATTCTTAGCTTTTTTCCCCAACTTTCTCTGTCTTTCTCTTCTCTTTCTCTATGCTTTAGTTTAAATAAAATTGACTTATTGTTTTAAAATCCAACATCTGAGCTCATTTGTCTTTTAATTTTGCTTGGAACACAGGCCCTGTTGGATAGGGCCCTGAGAAACCTGATCTGGTGGAAGGCTGGTCAGGTTGGAAGAAGATGATCTTTAGGGTCCCTTGCAAGCCAAACCATTCCAGAATTGCATCACTCCATGATCCCCATCCCCCACTGTGGAGTGGCCCCACAACTGTGACATCTCAGAGCCTGTGTTCCAGCTGGAACTGCAAGTGCCCAGTGATAAGCACAACACAGCTCTTCACCTGCTCCCAGCACACCCCTGGCAGCTGCTCCAGATACAGCCTCAGTCCTGAACTCTCCCTGCTGTCTGGAACTCGGCACAGATCCCAGCAGGATGTGCGCCCTTGTCTCAGTGAAGGTTCAGGGCCCACCGAGGTGGGTACTCCCCAGCTGCCTGCATGGACTGGAGCCCTGTGCGGATGGTGGGACAGGGTCCCCTCTCTGAGGCTGTGCTCCCTGATGCAGCTGAGACACCCAGAAGGCAATGAAAGTAGACGTGGTGTTGGACATTGTCCCCGGGAAAATGTTTTTTGCTGGAGTCCATCAGTGCTGGTCACTTTTCAAACATCACCTCCTAAGGGCACAGGAGCAGCAATTCCCAAGTGTTGGAAGTCAAGCAGGCAAGACATAAGGCTGAGCAGGAATCTTCTCTTGGAAAAAAAAGCAAATAAGGAAAGTGTGTTCCCAGTGGAAGCAAGGTCAGGTGACATGGGAAGAATTCAGAGATGCTGCTCATTACTATATGGAGAAAATTTGTGCGGCTGTGTTTCTCTGTGGCCAGGTTTTGATAGCAGTGGGGAAGCTGAGTGGGAGGCTTCTTTGAGAAGCTGCTGGAAGTTTCCCCATGTCCAGCAGAGCCAGTGCCAGTCAGCTTCAGGCTGGGCCCGCTGCTGACCAAGGCCAGACCAATCAGCAGTTGAAGGAACGACTCTGTGAGAACTTATTTAAGAAGGAAAGGAAAAAAAAAAAGACTAGACGAAGATGGCTGCCAGAGAGGAGCAGAGGGAGAGCTTATGAACAACAATGCAGACACCAAGGTCAGTGGAGAAGGAGGGGGAGGAGATGCTCCAGGTGCCGGAGCTGAGATCCAGCTGCAGCCCATGGGGAAGACCATGGGGAAGCAGCTGTCCCCCTGCAGCCCATGGAGGACCACAGGAGTGCAGAGATCCACCTGTAGCCCGTGGAGGAGCCACGCCGGAGCAGGTGGATGCTGGGGAAAGGCTGTAGCCTGTGGAAGGCCCATGGTGGAGCGAGGTCCTGGCAGGGGATTGTAGCCTGTGCGGAGAGGAGCCCACTTTGGAGCAGGATTCTCCAGTTAGAACTTGTGGCTGTGGGGCCCACGCTGGAGCAGCCTGCACCTGAGGGACTGCACCCTGTGGAATGTGAGCCATGTGGCAGCAGGGGCTGCTGCCCATGGGGTGCCATCNGTGAGCCATGTGGCAGCAGTGGCTGCTGCCCATGGGATGCACTCTCAGCAGAGCAGTTTGTGAGAGGAACTGTATCCTGTGAGAGCGACCCACACTGGAGCAGTTTGTGAAGAGCTGTCTCCCATGGGAGAGACCCCATGGAATGCATTGGAAGGACTCTTCCCCCCAAGCAGTGGCCGGGAACAACTGACCGTAACAACCCCCCCCCGCTCCCCACCCTTTTTCCCTGGACCACTGTGGGAGAGGAGGTTAAATGTAAAGGAGGGGATGGAGGGGGAGAGGTGTCTTTTATTGTCTCTCACTCGTAAGCTTTGATCTTCTTAGTAATAAATTTAACTATTGTTCCCACATGAAGTCTGTTTTGCCTGTGACAGTGATTAGCAAGGAATCTTTTATGGTCCTTATCTCAACTTGTGAAGCCTTCCATTATATTTTCTCCCCTCTGCTGTTTGCAGAGGGGAGTGAGAGAGTGGCTGTAGTGAGCCCTTGGCATCCAGCCCAGGTTAAACCACTACAGTGGCCAAAGCTCAACTAGAGTTGGAGCTGCCAGAAATGTGGGGAACAATAAGAAGAGCTTTTTCAAATATATCAATGATAATAGACAGTACAGATATATCATCTCATAGGATGAGGATGGTCATCTCCCAAACAGGGACACAGACAAGGCAGAGGTGTTTGAGGCTTTCTTTGCCTCTGTCTTCAACACAGATGGGGGTCAAAGGAGTCTCAGTGCCCTCAGTGCTCTGAAGGACCATGACTGCTAGAATGAGCAACTCCCAGTTGAGCCTGACCTTGTGTGGGATCTGCTCCTCCAGCTGCATCCCTACGAATCTATGGGGTCTAATGGGATTCATCACAGAATCCTCAAAGATCTGCTGATGTCATCAAAAAAGCTCTCTATGTGATTCTGGAGTGGGTTTGGGAACCTCGAGAGCTCCCGGTTGACTGGAAGCTGGCAAATGTCCTGATTTTCAAGATGGGCAACAAGGAGGACCTTGGAAACTCCAGGCCTGTCAGTCCCACTTCTGTACCTGGTAAAGTTATGGAGAAGATTATTCTGGGAAGTACTGAAAAACATCAGAAAGATAACTCAGTCATCAGTCACAGCCAGCAGTTTCAGGAGAGGAAAGTCCTGCTTATCAAACCTGATTTCCTTCTCTGACAAGGCAACCCACCTGGCTGATCAAGAGAAGGCAGCTGATGTGATCTTGGATTTCAGTAAATCTTTCCATGCTGTCTCTTCCAAGATCCTTCTGGACACACTGCCAGCTCATGGCTGAATAAACACATCATGAGCTGGCTGAGCAAATGGCTCAGGGGTCAGTCACAGAGGGTGACAGTGACTGGGGTGCCATCAGACTGGCACCTGTCACTAGTGGGGTTCCATAGGGCTCCATGTTGGGCCCTGTGCTATTCAACATCATCATCAATGACTTGGAGGCAGAATTGGAAGAGATACTGAGCAAATTTGCAGATGACCCAAAACTGGGATGAGCTGTTGACTCCCTTGAAGGCAGCGAGGCCCCACAGACAGACCTTGACAGATCAGAGCACTGGGCAATCACCAAACATAGGAAGGTAAACAAGGGGAAGCGCTGGATTCTGCCTCTGAGATGGGGCGACCCCAGATGTACGGATAGACTGGGTATGAGAGACTGGAAAGCAATACCAGGAAAGGGACCAGCAGGTCCTGATCCATGGCCAGTTGGCCACGAGTCAGCAGTGCCCTGGCAGCCAGGAGAGCCAACCGTGTCCTGGGGGGCATCAGGCCCAGCATCGCTGGCCAGGCCAGGGAGGGGATTGTCCTGCTCTGCTCTGACCTGAGGTGGCCTCACCTCGAGCTCTGGGGGCACTTTGGGGCACCACAATAAAAAAAAAGACATGAAGCCATTAGAGTGTCCAAAGGAGGCCACGAGGATGGGGAAGGGTCTGCAGGGGAAACCTGAGGAGGAGCTGCTGAGGGCACTTGGTTTGTTCAGCCTGGAGGAGACTGAGGTCACACCTCATTGGGGTCTTCAACATTCTCCCGAGGGGCAGCACAGGGGCAGGGACTGATCTCTTCACTCTCGGGACCAGGGATAGGACTGGAGGGAACGGCTGGAGCTGAGTCAGGGAGGGTTAGGATATGAGAAAAAGGCTTTTGCCCCAGAGGGTGCTTGGGCACTAGAACAGGCTCCCCAGGGAAGTGATCACAGCACCAGGACTGTCTGAGCTCAAGAAACATTTGGACAATGCTCTCAGGCATTGAGGTGGGATATACATACAGGGTGGGATTCCTGGGGTGTCCTGCACAGGGCCAGGACTTGCCCTCGATGATCCTGGTGGGTCCCTCCCAACTCAGCCCGTTCTCTGGTGCTGGCAACTCCCTGCTCTGCCTTGAGACTCGTGCTCAGCCCTCCCGACCGTCTGTGCCCAAGGGAACCAAACACCCCAGAAGTCTGGTTTACACAAGAGGCTGCACCAGGGCAACGAGAAAAGGGAGAGGATCGGGCCCCCTCACTCTGTTTCTCTCTCTTTTCTCTGTCTCTCTTTCTTCTCTCTCTCCTCTCTTTCTCCTCCCGGGCTCTCTCTGCCCCCGGCCCGGCCCAGCCCCAACCCCGCGGCAGCACCAACGCGGGATCCAAGCACTGGGAGATCCTTTGTTCCCTTCCCGCCTTTCCCCGGGCCCAGCCCGGCTCTCCTGTTCTATCCCACACTCCGCACGGAACTGGGGGGGGCAGCGGGGACATTGTGGGGCTGTGCTGGGCCTTGGGAGCCAGAGCCCGGCAGGAGTTTGGGGGGAGCGGGGAACTGCTGGAAGTGTTGGGGACAAGAAAACGGAATAGTTCCTGACACGTGTCCAGGCTCTTTGTTCAGCCTCAGGGGAATTTAGAACGAACAGCACAGCCCCGACCGCTGGGTCGTGACGGGGGGCCCGGGGTTCTCCCTCCTCTGGGGTCAAGTGATGGCGACACGAAGGGACTCTCAGGAGAATCCCCTTCCCGCTGTTCCCCCTCCCCTTTCCCATCGGTCCCCCAAAGTTCAGCTCCGTTTGGGGGTGACCCATCGCCCCTCTCGCTCCGTGTGGGGGTCCCAGCCCCCCTTGTCCCTCCTCCTCCCCCTTTGCCATCGTGTCCCCCAAAACACCCCGCTCACCCGAGAGATCCTCGCCCGCCCCCAGAGGAATCGAACCGGGACAGAAGAACAGGAAGACAAATAGCAGGAAGAGGAAGAGGAAGAACAAGACAGTCACCACCCCCCCACCCCCCTCCGGGATCGAACCGGAGCGGGTGGAAAAGGAAAAGGCGGAGCTTCCCCGTAACGTCGCAGGTGACCGGGGTTGAGGGAATTCGCCCAAACATCCAGGAGGGGTCTTGGTTTTTTTTCTGAGGGGAAGATGGTGTTTGGATCTTGTCGCATCCCAAAGCTGAGCCTTACAAGCCCCTTGAGGGGATATTGGGGTCCCGGAGGCGGTTCCCGGCGGGGAGTAGGGGGGTNATGTGGAGAGGAAGGGAAGCACCGAGGGGAAGGGGGAGCCGGGAGCCCCTGCAGCCCGGAGGGACAGAAGCCTTAGGAGAGGCGACCACTATGACCCACAGCAGCCAAAGCAGAGTCAAGGGAGAAGGGACCCTGGTATGCCTCCAAACCCCAACATCCCTAAGTGGGACCCTCAGCAGCCAAGAGAAGGGCATCTCTGGAACCTCAAAGTGGAGAGACCAGAGTAGGAAAACCTGGGAGGGTTTTCTGGGCTGAATATTGGTGTTTTGGAGGGGTTTATGAGCACAAGTTGCCCAGTGACTTCAAGAGATGGATTTGGGCGGGAGGAACCCCCAGGCCAACACATTCACACGTTGGTTTCCCTCCTCTCACCTAGGATTTCTCTTTCCCAAAGCTTGACAGGATGGAAGAGGAGGCTGTGAGGAAGAGGAGGATGCCCTGGGACAGCCAGGCAGGTGAGAAGGAAGTCAGTGCCCCTTTGCCCCTCTCTTGTCCTGCATCTTCCAGCCCAGCATCACCCCCGGCTGCAGGACAACCCCGCTGCCAATGCTGTCCTGCCAGGGATGGATGTGGGGGAATCTCCTTGCCCTTCCCTCTGGCACGGAGCCAAATCCTTCCCTGTCCTTCTTCCTTCCTGCCCCAGGCACTCAGCTGAGAACCCAGAGCACAGAAGGAAAATCACCCCAACAGAGCCTCATGGAAGAGCCCATTTCAAACAGCTCCACAGTGCAGGAAAATCCACGAAGATCCCACAGGAGGAGGGGCTCCAAACCCAGACCATGGAACTCTGAGGAGGAAATACCTACCCTGAGCCAGGAAGTTGGCCAGGGCTTTACCCAGAGCTCCAACCTAGTGGTCCAGCAGCAGCATCACACCGGGGAGAAGCCCTACAAATGCTTGGAATGTGGGAAGAGCTTCAGCCGGAGCTTCCATCTGATCCGCCACCAACAGATCCACACTGGGGAACGTCCCTACATGTGTGGGGAATGTGGGGCCAGCTTCAGCCGGAGCTACTGCTTGATCCGCCACCGAATCATCCACACCGGAGAACAACCCTACAAATGTGGGGAATGTGGGAAGAGCTTCAACGACCGCTCCAACCTTGTGACCCACCAGCGCCTGCACTCCACAAAACGACCCTATAAATGCTTGGAATGTGGCAAGAGCTTCAGCCAGAGCTCTGACCTGATCCGCCACCAGAAGATCCACAGTGGGGAACGGCCCTATGAGTGTCCTGAATGTGGGAAGAGATTTCGGACCAGCTCCCATCTCCTCCTGCATCAGCGAATACACACGGGGGAGAGGCCCTTCCGCTGCTCCGACTGTGGGAAGGGCTTCAACCGCAACTCCCACCTTGTCATTCACCAGCGCATCCACACGGGGGAGAGGCCCTACAAGTGTGAGGAGTGTGGGAAGAGCTTTTCCTGCAGCTCCAGCCTCACTGTCCACCAGCGCACCACACTGGGGAGAGGCCCTACAAATGTGAGGTGTGTGGGAAGAGCTTCGTCCAGAGCTCTGTCTTGGCCTCACACCAACAGACCCACATGTAAGGGAAGCCCTGTGAGTGCCTCGACTGCTGGAAGAGCTTCGTCCGCTGGTCCAACTCCTTCCCCCTTCAGAGGAGCCATGTTGGATGATCCCAAATGACCCCTATTGGGCACAGACCTGGCAACCCACGTTCCAGGTGATCCAGGCTGGGCATTGTATTGGGCTTTTTGGCCAGGTTTTGGTAGCAGGAGGGCTCCAGGGATGGGTTCTGTGAGCAGCTGCCAGAAGCTTCCCCCATGTCCAGCAGAGCCAATTCCAGCTGCTCCAGAATGGACCCATTGCTGGCCAAGGCTGAGCCCACCAGAGATGGCAGTGACATCTTGGGGATAACGTGTTTATGGAGGAAAAAATCCTTGAGTAGATGGAATTGTGATCAAAGAAGAGCAGAGTGAGAATACAGGAGTGGAACAGCTCTGCAGGAGAGGAAGGAAGATGACACCTCTGGACCTGACTCCTGAGGGGCTTCTGCCACTTCTGGGGCCACAGAGGGAAAAGGGGCAACCTGAACTCCTCTTGCTGCGAGCTGATCTCAGTCACTTTGAACTTTTCGACTTTTCGGTCTAATTGAGGGTTATACATTTCAACTTCTATGCCCATAGCAGCTTTAGGGCTAATTTTAATGATCATTTAATGTATGTTAACAAGAAGGGCACATGTTTGTGAATATTTTGGGGGGACACAGTGGGCAGTTCAGGAAGTCTGTGCCTCTCAAGTACCTTAGCCAGTGGGAAATGGCAGATGGAAGTATGGGACCAGGAAGTTAGGATAAAAAGGATTGTGTCTCACCAGCATTTTGAGGAGACCCCACTGTGTTATTGCCTCAGCGACTTTCTCCCTTTATTCTAATAAAGCATGGGCTTCTCTGTCTCTTTTGTGGACACTGACCTCTGGCAACAGGAGCTTTCCTTACAATCTGGGAGCTCTGCCTGGGATATCTCCCACTCTCTGGTTTGGCAGTGCATTAATAGAGCTTGCCGGCGCCTCACCAAGTTTTTGGGTAATCAGTTCCCTTCGACTGAGGCTGGAACTGGGGGGGTGATTGGGCTCTCAGCACTATCCAGGACACAGATGAGTAACAATCCAAAGGGGTCTGTGAAGAGCTCCTGGGAAAGTCTGAAATCTCACCGGTGAGGAAACAAAATGAGGACTTTGGGTAGTAAAACTTGGGATGATGCCGTAGGTGGGCAATAAGGGAAAGTCAAGAAAGGGTCTTGACATGGGATGATGATCCCAGAATACCCCTGGATAGTCCTTTGGGGAGGACACTGAGGTTTTGGAATAGTTTATATGTTTTCTCAAAGGTAAATAAGTATTTAGATGATACTGGGAAAGGATTGTTTGAAAGGAATTTTGGCAAAAATGTGTGGGTTCGAGTCCCCACTGTCTGATTTGCTCATCCATTAATCAGACACAGTGCTTCTTGTCCAAATAGCCGTTTTGTGGAAGGGGTTTACTCAGGTAGTTGCATTCATTAGCCCCCATTGTCAGCGTTAATGACAAAAAAGTAAAGTGTTTTGTGAGTGTGTGTTGTTGTGAATGTGCATTCAGAGCATCATCTAATGTCATCTGTAGTGATTGCAAGTTTTGGATTTGTGCTGATTTCAGAACAAAAGTCTCTGATTAAACAACGAGGGCAGGTTTGAGTCTGGATTGCTCTAATCAACAAGGAATCCAGGCAATTGTTAACAGGATATTGGAGATGGGTCTGGTTATCAGCCATCAACCACACAAAAGGGCAAGGACACACCTGTCCATGAGGGCGGAGACTGGGTGGAGTTGTGGAGGTGAATTCCTGGTACCCATCTCCAATAACACCACCTATTCTGGGAAAATACAGCTTTTTGTACTTAAGGAACTGCTATGGCAGCGGAGGACAAGCAAGTTTGGCTTGGACTTACCTCGCTTGCTTCACAGCTGCTAATAAACCTACCCACTTCTAAACTTACACAAGTTCTGAAGTTTGATTCTGCAATTCAGTGTTAATTGTTCCAATATTAAATTGGTTAATTAGTGATTTGGTATATGGATTCTGATACTTTTTTTCAGTTAGTATTATTTTGTCAGCGAAAAGTGAAATGACGTACATAGATTTATTCCTTTAATTGAGAAATAATCAGGATTTGAGAAAGTGATGTCTGATACCAAAGGAGTGGCACGTCAGCTGTGGAGCTTTCGGAGGAATAGAAGAAAGCATTTCAGGTTTGGAAACTGAGGAAGGGGTTGTGTCACACGGACTTGTAGGGTATTTGGTGGCTGGATAGCTCTTAGTAATTTGACTATGTTGTTAGAAGCAGCGTGGAAAGTGTCTAAGAATCAGGAGCAAAAGCTTGTGGCTGCAGTAGCTGCCTCAGTTGAACAAAGCCCAAAAGGAAGGAATAGAGGAATTAGTAGAGGCAGAGCCCAACGACAGAGATCAGTTGCTGTTTTTAAAGACAAAGGCCACTGGAACTCCAGAAGAAAGGAATGCAGAGCTGGTCAAGATCCTTTTGAACCCAAATGTCAGACCTGTAAGATGTAAACACCACCCTTTGGAATTGGAGGCTGGGGAAGGACTGGAATTGTTAATAGAAACTTCTTGTTAACCCGGTCTGCAAGGGCTCTCTGGTCAGTGCCAGTGGCTGCAGGACCCTCTGTCCCAGTGAGCTGAGTTTGTCCTGTGGCCAAGGGGTTTGTGCAGCACAGCACAGGCCTGGGCCTGCTCAGGGGAACTGTTCTGGGGAAAGGCTTTCCCTGGGAACTGGAAGGGCACTGGCACTTGGGGAGATTGACTGTTTCACGAGGACAAAGGAGGCTGGGCCAGGAAAGATATCAGATGGTACAAGACTTAAGAATAATAAATGAAATTATTAAACCAAGGAATCCCATGTTCCCATATCCTTCTACCATCTTAAACCAGATTCCCTCCACACATCCCTATTATATCATTATATCAGTACTTGATTCAAAGGACACTTTTCAGGGATGCCCACTTACAGATGACAGTAAACAGTATTTCCCTATGAGTGGGAGCAAGAGGAAGAAGGAAAAATGATAAAGCAACAATTAACATGGATGGTCCTTCTGCAGGGATATACAGAGGCACTGCTCCTGTTTGGGCAACACTTGCAAAAAGAAATAAAATGTTGAAAAAGTTTATTCCGCCCCCCGGAGTTTGGCTATTGCAGTATGTGAGTTATTTGTTCCTATTTGGAGAACAGAAGGAAGTGGGAGAAGAAGCCACTGTGAACCTACTTAATTTTCTTGCTAAAAGGGACTTAAGGTGTCTGGAAAGAAGACACAAATAATGGAGAAAAAAGTAAAATATTTGGGACATATTTTCACTAAAGGCTTGTGGTACTCAAGGCACTGTCCTTATGAACACCATGAACCGCCCTCATAAAATCATGAACCTCATAATGTCACTCTCCTCACAGAACCCAAAAGTTCAGAAAGGCTCTGTCCTCATAATCCACATAAACCTCATAAAGGCACTTTAGCCAGGTCGATGTCAGACTCTTCTCTCAGGCTCCCAGTGACAGAACGAGAGGACGCAGTCTTAAACTGCATGATGGGTTGGTCTTGGATTATAGGTTGGACTTGAGTCATTCAAAGGTCTCTTCCAACCCTGTTAATACTGTCATACTCAGCACTGCTGGTTCTGGGCCCACACAGAGGGGTCTTCACTCACAGCAATTCTCCATCCTGGCCCCAGGGCAGGGCAGGGACTTGCTGTGAAAGTTTGAGAACAAAAATAGGACTCCACTTGGGTTGTTCTTCAGGCAAGAAAAGTAACTTTTCCAGGCTGTGGGTTGAAAAAGCAGGAGCTTGTTCGAGAGCAGCAGTTCCTGGGAGCAGAGAGTGTTTCTGATCAGTTCCAGAGCAGCTCAGCCCAGGGGCTGTTCATCAAGGCCGAGGACTGATGAGCACTTCTTAGATCATGGTGAGGCCTGGGCGGTGGAGTGGGGGTGCACCCCCACACCCACCACTACAGCCCCTTTTAAAGGCTGGATCTTGGCCCTTTCAAGAAATTGTTGGGAGTCCCCACAGTCACAAAACCTTTTAAGGAAGGTCTTTCTCCAATTAAGAGTTCCTGGGGGACTCCACCACTCCAAGCTCACTGTAAGGGGGATCTTGTCTCTCTTTGAGACGGTTTAGGGGTCCTGAAGTCTTCAAGCCTTTTCTTGTATTTGGTCTTGCCCCCTTTAAAGGTGCTTATGGGCCTTCACCACTACAAGCCCCTTTTAAGGGGGGATCTTGGCCCCTTTAATAGGATTTTTAGGGGTGCCCCACCACAACAAGCCCTTTTGAGGAATTTTTTTTGTCCCCCAGGGTGTATTTTTGAGATTCTTTAACCCATCACTGCTTTAATAACCCGCTTTAGGCAAACTCAAATGTAACTCCCATTAAAACAGCAACACCACTTCATTCAACCAATTCAGCCCCAAAGGGGCCTTTTGGAAATCCCGTGGTCTCAGGGTTGAGATTTAGAGCTGCCGAGGGGGTTTTGGGTGTCCCTGTGCAATGCTGGTGCTGGAGCTGGGACCCCGTGCTGGGGATGAACCTTCTTGCTGCGCACAGGCAGCGTCAGCGTGTTCAGGGACATCCAGGGGGATCCCAAGTGGAGACCCCCCCACGATCCCCCCACACCCCCCCTCACCACTGGATCTGCTGTAGGATGAGGGTTACCAGCACTCGACCCCCACCACCATCACGGGGGGCTGTGGCAGAAACTGGGGGGGAACAGAGGCATTGGGGCGGGGGGAAACCCAAAGTCCCCGGGGGAGGGGAAAAGGAGGGACCCCCAGGAGACTTTGGTGGGGAGAAAGGATGGGGGGACCCCAGGAGAGGTTTGTAGCATCTCAGGAAATTTTTGGGAAGGACTGGGGGATCCTCAGGAGTCTTGATGGGAGGAAGGACAGGGGTCTCTTAGTGTTGATGGATGGCTGTTGGAACATTGGAACAGGGGCACGGGTCTCTTGAGCGTTGTACAAGCAATCCTCCTGTTAGCGTGAGTTAGAAAAGGCTGTTAGCATAAGTAGGCCTCTACANCCAGAATGTAATAAAAAGGTTTGGATTTTTGCAATAAACGGAAGCTTGCGTTACCAATCATATTGATTGACAGCTTGTTTTCCCCCGCCATCCGCACCTTAGGAGGGGTCTGTGGGGAACAGAAAAGGGCTGGTGAGAGATGTGGTGGTCAGAGGCTGTCTCAGGCACAGTGACCATGAAATAATGGAGTTTTTAATACTCAGGGAAACAAGGAGGGGCACCAGCAAAACTTCTACCCTGGACTTCGAGAGAGCAGACTTTGGTCTATTCAGGAAGCTGGTTCATAGAGTCCCTTGGGAAAAAGCCCTTAAAAACAAAGGAGTCCAGGAAGGATGGACATACTTCAAAAAAGAAATCTTGCAGGTGCAGGAGCAGCTCATCTCTGTGTGCTGAAAGATGAGCTTGATGGGGAGACAACCAGCCTGGCTGAGCAGGTGTATTGGTTTTTCTGTGGCCAGGTTTTGGTAGCAGTGGGGGGGGGCTGAGGGAGAGGCTTCTTCGAGAATCTACTGGAAGTTTCCCCATGCCCAGGCTGGGCCCCGCTGCTGGCCAAGGCCAGGCCAATCAGTGGTTGACAGAACGCCTCTGTGATAACATATTTAAGAAGGAAGGAAAACAAACAAACAAAAAAAAAAGCTAGTAGGAGATGAAGGTGGCTGCTGGAGAGGAGCAGGGTGAGAGCCTGTGAGCAACAACGCAGACACCAAGGTCAGTGGAGAAGGAGGGGGAGGAGATGCTCCTGGCACAGGAGCTGAGATCCAGCTGCAGCCCATGGGGAAGACCATGGTGAAGCAAGTTGTCCCCCTGCAGCCCTTGGAGGAACA
>VXBA01004490.1:684954-742614 GCA_013399895.1 Serilophus lunatus | reverse complement strand
TCCTCCTCCTCCTCCTCCCGCTCTCGGGTTTGAACACCCCCTGCCCCCGGCAGACCTGCTGCCTCCCGGCCGCCGCTCGCACAGCCCTGCCCTGCCCTGCCTGCCGGGCTCAGCTAGACCTGGACCTGCGGACAGGTAAGGCAGCGCTGCCCTCGCCGCGCTCACCTCGCCCCGGCGCCGGGGGTGGATGCTCCTCCGACCTGATTCCTCTCTGCTCTCGCAGGGGCTGGGGAGCAGTGAGGGGGCACTTTCCCACTTTCCGTGCGCCCCGGAAGGGACAAAGATCGGGGGTGACGGGGATCCCCGGTCCTGCCGCCGGCGGGACGCGCGCGGTGCCCCGGTCGCGGCGGCATCGCTCAGTGATGGGAGCGAACACCGAGCTCGGACAGCGCCCGGGCAGCCCTATTGTCACCCGTGTTAGGAGCGGGTTCCAAGGCTCTCCCGCTCCCGCCGCTCGGATCCCGCAGCGCCGTGCCCCTGCAGAGTGAGCGGTGCGGGCTCGGGGGCTCACGTCCCACCGCCCCACTGCGGGACACCGCTACTTCGGGGACTCCTGCGAGCTCCCTGCCGAGGTGGCTCTCCCCTTCCCTGGATGCAAAGTCGCCTCGGGACAGAGGCACCGTCCCTCTCGCATGGGCTGAGCCCCTCGCACACGCCAGGGGCACGTCCCGGCTCCGAGCCAGGGCTTCCGAGGGGTGAAGGGAGCTCTTCCCTCCGAGTCGTTGTGCGTTCGGAGCCGTGCGCTGCCAGGCACCGACTCCCTGGGTACCCGCGGGTTGTTCTCTGCTCTTTCTCTGTTGATAAAAGTGAGATCTCATTTCTGAATTAAATCAATTTGGCACCAGTTAATCGCTTGTTACAGCTAGTAATTCATCACGTAGAATTTAAGTGACACTTATCCAATTCACACCTGAAGTCTTTCGTCAACCAGAGGGTTTAACGGAAGTGGTTTTGTATTCCCATCTCCTCTCCCTTGCAGAAGGAGACATTAATTCTACACATTTGGTTCAAAGTGAGAATGTCGTGCAAGGAAAAATGTTGAAAGCTCAGCCTAACTGTTCTGCCAGTCGGGACACATCCATGTCTCCCCCCCAGAGAAACTCAGGGCAAATCTGTCCCCATTCTTCCCTGTCACACTGGCGGGTGCTTTCCGGCCGGGTGAGCAATGACCTTTGCTATTGATTGTGTCCCATTTGTCACCAGGCATTGTGCATGAAACTGGAGAGTCCTCTCTGCCGCGCTGACAACCAGCGACTATATCTTGGATGCTAATCTCGGGCTCATTGCTATTTTAATCTCATTATTGGGTAGAGTAGACTCTGTTTGATAGCAGGTCGCCTGTGATGGCTGTGTCAGCCACTCCGTGAAGTCCCAGGGGGAAGCAGAGCAGAGGGTACTGCATATTCATTCATGTGTCCCTCTTCCCCTTCAGTGCTGTGGCTTGCTGGGCTGCCCTGTCCCTGGAGGATGCTGAGCTGGGAAGCTCCCTGGGCAGGTCGGGGTGGGACCAGGAGAAAGGGTGGCACGGCTGTGGCTGAAGGCAAGAGGCACTTGAAGGTGTCCAGTGCCCATCAGAGCCGGGTTGCTGGAGCTCAGCAGTGACTTAGTGACCAGTTCACAATCCTGGGCTGCAGGAGAGGGAGTTCCCTGGGTTGTGCTGTGTGAACAAGTCACTTCTGTCCTGTTAGGAGGGCAAAGCCCAGGCTGTGAGCCAGAGCTGGCCGGTGAGGGGAGTCCAAGCTCCAGCCCTTCAACTAATGTTGAGTGAATCCCATTTCAGGTGGTCACTGGATACAAACTGCCCCGGGGAGATGCTTTGTGAAGGCACAGGGGCACCTACAGCTACTACTTCACCCCTTGCAAACCTGAATCTCTGTCCTGTCTCTTGTGCTGCTACTGCAAGCGGTATTCGTTAGTGATGTCTGGCCCTTTCTATGGTGGAGTGCTGTTTGGGGATAGCAGGAAGGGAGGGAAAACAACACAGGCAAAGGAAAGCAGACATTTCAGAAGGCAGGGAGGGGATTCAAGTAACCTAAATATCGGCAGAGAGGAAATCTCTTACACCACAGGCATGAGGGACAAAGAAACTGTGGAGTCAGGCAAATATGAAAGGCAAAGTATGGAGGAAAGGAGATGATGGATGCAGGAAACCTAAGGAAGGAGGGCAGCTCTGAAGAGGAGCCCAAAAGGACTGGAGACCTGTGAACAGGGAATTCTGCTGTTCTGTCACCCAAGGATGTCTGCATCAGCAGAAAAAAAAAATTCTTTATAAATCCAGTATGCAAGAAGTGTTGGAGAGAATAAAAGTGTTACTACTTTTGCCCGGGGGAAGAAAAAAGAAGGGTGAATATAAGATTACCTGCCTGCTTTAGGGGACTCTAGAAAGCTGAGAGTCTTTAGAAATGGGAAGGTCTCTTAGCAGCTTGTTTGTGAAGCTTCCCAGCATTTGCCTCCAGAAACAGAAAAACAGATGGAAAGAGACCCAGCAGGGAAGTGAAATCTCATTTATCTGCACAATGCCATCCTCCTGGCTCCAGCCAGCTCTCTGCATGTCAGCTACCATAGAGCCTACCCCGTCCATTCTGCTCCAGGCCTTCCCAAGCCCATCCATCACCCTTTGGCTTCTTATTTACAGGGAGCCTGGCATACGAAGCTGGGTTTATTGTCTGTCATCCCTGCCACACAGGCACATCCACACAACACCCATGTAGATACACATACACTCAGTCTATTGCTGCAGCTTGGGATTGTCTGGAGTCCAGGAAATCTTTATGCATGTCTGCCAAAGTCTGAGCTTATCAGAGCCAAAAAGAAATCTGGCCCAGCATACGTGCTTGGGTCTAGCTTGGTTCAGCCCTTGAGCATACAAACTGCATCATTTGCAGTCTGGGGTGATAAAAGATCTTGACAGTCTCTTGGTTCAAGGGTTTTGTTCCTCTTGGCTGTGACATGAAGAACATATGTGAAAAGTTAAAGCTATGGCTGTCAAGGATAATGCTTTAAGTGAGATACATGAATGAATGTGGATCATTTGATGTTCCTGCTTTGTCAAATACAAAACAAATTCAGCAGGGGCAGTTTCAGAGCCTGTTTCAGATCCAAGGTGACACAACTGTATTTATAGGGGGAAAACATGCCTGAGTTTCTTTGTACCTATTCACTCCGAGGCTGCCTTGCAAGATTACAAGCAGAGAGCAGACAAATAGCAATTGCATCTGTGAGTCCAGAGAAAGATACTTCCCACAGGGAAAGTTATCCAAAATATCTCCCTTATTTCCCTTTCAGGATTGTAATCATCCACTACTAACTCAAAATGGATCAGGAATAGTGGCTGAGACAGCACTGCAACTCTCTCCTCAGCCCTGAGCCTGCACCTGGGCAGCTCTAAGGCCTTATCTTTGCTGTACAAGTGTTCTTGTGGGAAGGCAGATTTGCTACCTCAGATGGTTCATAATCCTGAGGGTCTATAAAAGAAGTGCAGGCAGAGTTGGAGCAAGGAGGTTTGATGTAAATTGCTATAGGGGCAGCTTAACTGGGCAAGTGCTCCAGCTATTTCCTTTACTAATATATGAACCCTGAGATGGGTTCTGAGTTTGTTGTAATGTGTGCGTTTGTTTATAGAAAATTAGGAAAGGCATCTCCTTACAAGGCCAGAATTCTTTCTGCCAGGCATGTGTCTCAGGGCAGAGCTTCCCCCTTTGCAGAAAAGGTGCATCAGCAGTGTGAGAACCTTGCTGTCACCTACATCAACAAGCCCAGGGCTAGGTGGTTCTGCCAGAGGAGATGATGAAGTTTATTTTGGTGCTCTGACATTGAGGAACCTGAACACTGAGAACTAGTGATGCTGTTGTGTTATTTAGCTGCCTCTGGAAGTGTGAATTTTACAGCTTTGGTAGGGTAAGAAAAATGAAGTAGGTAGGAAGAGTTTTCTGAAGTTAAAGATAGATCAGGGCATGGAAACAATTGGTTAAGGAGAAGGTTGAGACTGATTTGCCTCTAGCACAGTAATGCTTCATTAATCCAAGATACCCAAACTTATCCATGCACTGGTTTGGTTTAGAAAACAATTCAGATCTCCCCTGACAACAGTGTAATACTGTTGTATTTATCTGCATTATTAATGCAAGACTCCCAGTGACAGTAACACAGCATGTTAAGGTGCCTGCTCTGCCAGTGCAGAGCTGAGGCTGTAGCTGCACTTTCATCCCGTGTCATGCCAACAAGAGACAGCTGGGCAGCCTAAATAAATGCCCCCTGCACCTTGAAGCAGACCTTCTGTTTAACTGCCCTGTAGCATTTAGCTGCCTCCAAGCTTCTGCTGGAAACCAGAATGTGCAGCTCCTGTGTCTGTCAGGTTCACCATCAAAGAGCCCATGTCTGTGAGAGTGAGATTGGAGACACCCTCGTGTTCTCTTTGCACTTGCTCTCTCCTCTTGGTATTTTGCCTACAGATGAAAAGGTAAGATGCTCTTTCTGGCTCTTTGAGCTGTTCTGAGTGATGCCTTAATCCATCTGGTTTGCTCTGGTTCTTAAAGAGAAAATCCTAGGAAAAAAACAAAGACCCTAGAAAAACAAATTACCCCATGCAGAGCCTGCGTGTTGCTGGGTTGCTATTTGTTCCATTGGTTTTGAAGCAGGACTTCAAGTGCTTTGTTAATAGATTTAGCTGTCAGTCTGGTTTTCCTTTGTTCCAGGTAGCTGCCAATAAAGTACTATTTCATAGTATTATGCCTTCAGCAAATGAGCTTACCAGCACCTCCTAAATCAAGGAGCAGTTTGTTGTCCTTTGTGGCCTTTGTAGAAAGACCTGCTCTTTGGACACTGCATAAAGAAAAGGCCCCTATCCTACCTACTTCCTTCTAGGGGAAGGCCAAACTGAAAACTTGCTCCCAGGCTCTGAGCAACAACAGAGGGATCCTGGAAAGGCAGGATTGGCCGGTGAATGTGTGAGCAGGCTTTTTACAGTTAATAGAATGAAGGCACTTTCCACTAAACTCCCCAGATGCTCTCTGAGGCTGGGGTTGCTATAGGCAGAGCTTTTACTGACTCAGTATACTCCCCATCTGTCTCATAGGAAGAAAGAAAAGAGGAAGGAAGATCTCTGGCTATTCTTAGAGTTTTTTTGTCAATGCCACAAAGAGGCTCAAAGATTGGCCTCAAAGGCTGTTACCTGCTGCCCAGGTGACAGTGGCTGGTCAAACAGCAAAGCACCCAGAGGAGGGAATACATTTTAATTAAGCAGCAAAGTGGTTCACCTGGTGAACAGGTGGAAATCAGGTGCAGCCTGATTTGGGTTTGGGTGCAGGAAAGATGGGGAGGAGGTTGAGGAAAGGGCTGTGGCTGTAACTCTGTGACAGTATTTCTCAAGTGTGAGCACAGGCCTGGTTTCCTGGCAGTCAGTGTTCCAGGGAACTCTGGCTTTAAGCATGTCTTCGTGCTTCCCAGAGTGAGAGGGACGGTCTGAGAAAGCTTCCCCAAAGTGAAAGACTGCACTGAAAATGCTGCAAATCTCTTTCCCCTTTTTGTGGCAAATAACAGAGGACAATAACATTTAGAGAGTGCTCTGACGTGTGCAATGTCCCAAAGCTATGTCTTGGTAACACAAACACAAGGATGCAGGAAGACCCTCAGAAATATGACAGTGAAGCAGAATGAATGAGAACAGTTTGCAGCCACAGTGATGAGACTTGGTCTCAATATTTTTTGGACTTAAATTACCCTCCCAGTGAAAGCCTTGTCTGGTGAGGGGTTAGGTGATCTGTACAGGGTCAAGGAGGGAAAGCGGGACAAACTAGAGAAACCTCAGCGTGCCTCCCTGCCCCTTGATCTTTAGATCAACATCCCCTGCTCTGCTGACAGCAGATTTATTTCTCTGCCATGCCGTGAGGTATCAGCATAAAATTTCCCATGTTTTTTCTTCCCTTGACCAATTTCAGCCACCCTGAAGCATTATGTGTGCGTGTGTGAATGTTTCTGTCTTGATCTACTCAGGCCACCATCTGCCCCCAGTTCTGTTCATCTTGATATCTTCATTGCAAGGAAACCAGCTGTGAGGAGGGGCCAGTGCCAGCCAGGCCCAGGATGCCAACCCGACAGCAAACAGCCCTGGCCAGACAGCTGGTGCTGTGCTGGGCTCTGGGGCTGTGGCTGGCAGGAGCCAGCCCCCCACAGTTCCTCAGATGGTGGGCTGTGAATGGAAGGGTAGGGGGGCTACTGAGGGATCAAAGGGAAATGTCCTACTGATTGATGGCCTCATTTGCACATGAAACTGGGACCTCTCAGCCCTGCAGGCCCTGCACGTGTGTCTCAGCTGTGTAACCAGGGCTGGGAGAGGAGGAGGTAACCGAGGAGAGAATAACTCACTTCCAGCTCTGGACATCATAATGTTTTTCACCTAAGTGTCCTAGGACTGAATCTTGATGTCCTTTACAGTTCCTAAATGTTGGTTGCTTTTTTTTTTTAATTGCAGGTGAGGTAGAGAACCCAGGATTATGGCAACTGCTTCCACTTTCTCTCCTTTCCTTTTCCTGTGTGTGCTGGTTCTTTCTAACATCAGTCTTGGAGTCTCCCTGAACCCTGGCACAAAGCTCAAAAATGTCCCAGAGAACAACAACCACCTTCAAAATCAAGAGATGTGGCTACAGCAGCCCAGGAGTGGGCACCACCACAAGCATGGCTTGGCCAAGAAGGAAAGGGTCCATGCCATGCCTTCGAGAGGGCGGCTGGCCGGGGAAGAGACTCTCAGGATGGGCAGTGGAGCTTCAGCTGTGGAAGACCTGGTGACAGAGGAGCAGCCAGCAGCCTTGAAACAGAATAAGGGTGTGTTCCTGGGGTTTGAGTTGCCATATCCTGAGAGGGAGAACCAGTCCCCGGGCTCTGAGAGGGGGAAGAAGCAGAACAGAGAGCACCGGCGACACAGCCGCAGGGACAGGCTGAAACACCACCGAGGTATTGGAACTCCGAGGGCTGTCAGGGAAATGAGTGTCACTTGTGTCAGGACAAGAAGATGAAGCTGTGGTTGAGCCACATGGGTGTGTGGAGGGTGTGGGATGTGTGCCTGCTCTGGGGAGAAATCTGCCAAACAAAAGAGGCACAAGAAAAAAGGGGAACTCCAGAACCAAAGGATTTTAATGCTGGCTGCGATTTTGTGAAAATGACCTGGTTTGCCTTACAGGGGGAGCTTGGAGAGTCCCTGGGACTTGAGGGGTTGTTTTGGGGTGGCCTTCTTTGTTGCTTTATTATTGTTTTTTAGTAAATGGTTCAAACATGTCCAAACTATGCTCAGTCTCTCCACTGACTTCAAAACATGACCAGAACTAGAAATAATACAAACCACCTCTTTCACTTGAAGACAAGTTTCTTCTCATTAGAGCTTGTATTCCTCTATGTTTATGCTGAGCTACAAAAAATACAAATTTTGCCTATGTGAAACCGCACTAAAAACTTTAAAATGTTGTTTGTTTTTGGCTGGGACTGCTTCCCTTTGCAGGTCAGCTTGTGGGGGTGTATCTCTATGGTATGCTCTGCTCAGTGTGGTAAATCTTGAGTTCAGTTAAAGCCGGGCAATTTGTGCCAGTTTACACTATGTGACAAGCTGGGTGTCACATCCCTGAGTTCCAGCTATCACTCCTCCCTACCTCAGAAGGAAGAGCTCGATTGTTTTCTCAGGGGACTGACTAAACAACTCGTGTTTAACAATATAGAAGAGTATGCAACAAAGCTGGTTGAAGCAATATTTGCAGACTACAAACAGATCTTGTTTCTTGGGTTTAACTTAAGGTCTATATTTAAACTAATACTTATGAAGAACAGGGATAAGGCTGTGAAGATAGTAATTTCAAGTTAGGTAGCTAAAATAACTCACTACTAAAATCAAATAAGAACTTGTTCACAGGCAGCAGCTTAATCCATTAGTTTAAAAATGGTTCAACAGGTACATTTTGTACTTTTGAGTGCCAGTTGAAGACATCTTTTTCTTCTTAAGCAAGAGATAGATATACCTTCAAGAAAATGTGATTATATATGTCTTAAATGTATAAAAATAAGCTGCATATACTCTGGACCTGATCTATCACTTTAATAGCTCATTACTCTGTTTTACACTGGTCTAAACAGCAGCTCAGGATGATGGAACACTGACAGTGACCAGATGAAATCTGAATTCCTTTGACTCAAATCTATGGCACACAGAGAAAAGGAATGAGAAAGCTAATGCTTCTGTTTCTGTTGCTCTTTGCAGGGAAGACTCCTGATGCTGGGCCAAGCTCCCTGTACAAGAAACCTGAAAGCTTTGAAGAACAGTTTCAGAACCTCCAGGCAGAGGAAGCTACAAGTCAGACTCCCACCGTGCTCCTCATCACTGCACTGGACCAAGCTGTTTCCACGGAAGAGCCTCCTGTTCTTCCAGCCACCTCACCACGGTCACAGGTAAAGAGACAGCTGGGGACTGCACTCCAGGCCCTGCCTCTCCCTCAGCTATCCATCTTCATTGAGCTTCATGGACCAGAGAGGCAGTAGGAGCAGAGCCAGCATGTCCTAATGCTCCTTGCCTGCCTCACACAGAAGCAGTGGAAAGTTCCTTCTTGGCTTCAGCTGCAACAAGGGAAAGCTCTTCCCTTTTCAAAATGAGATGCCAAGAATCCCCAGTGGACAAGGCTGGGGGAGGAGGGGGAATCATAAAACCTTTTTAATGTCTAAAAGCACCACAGAAGTTTTCAAAGGCTTCAGTGTCACTACAGAAGTGTAACACACTGTCTGTCTTGTTTCTTGTGGTTTGCAGGCCCGCCTCAGGCAAGATGGGGATGTGATGCCCACCTTAGATATGGCACTCTTTGACTGGACAGATTATGAGGATCTCAAACCAGAAATGTGGCCATCTGCTAAAAAGAAAGGTGCTAAACCTCCCTGTCCTCTTTCCCAAGAGTCATCCTGTAAGGCTTGTCCATGGTTAGTGTTCCCAGATGTGCTGAAAGTCATGAGATCATAGTGGTGGAGAAAGAGAGAAGCAGCATAATGCTGGCTGTGTTTTGTGCTCAGTTTCAGAATGTTTCTCATTTTGGATGCATAGTTCAAGGGCAGAGGAAAAATGATAAATGGAAGGCTGAGGAATAGGGAGGAGATTAGACCATAAAGGTTTAGAGTTCAGACTGTTTAAGTTTGAGCCTGTTTATATCCTGAAACAACATACTCTTGAAAACAAAAACACAAGAAAATCTCTATCAGCATCTGTTTTTTTTCCATAGAAAAACGCCGCAGCAAGAGCCCTAACAGTGGAAATGAAACTGTGACAGCTGAAGGAGAGCCATGTGATCACCACCTTGACTGCCTCCCAGGTCAGGATCAGCTTGGCAGAGTCGTTTCTCCAAACACAAGATTGTTTGAAATCCAGCCTAGGTTCCAATACACATATCTTGATTTCTGCTACTGATAGGAAATGCTATGCAAGGGAAGGGCAGAGGCTCTCTAGGCTGACAATAGATGGTGTCTGTATTCTCACAAGGGCAGGGGATGCAGGAGCTGTGCTGACTCATGTTCCTGTGTTGCAGGCTCTTGCTGTGACTTGCGTGAGCACCTCTGCAAACCTCACAATCGAGGCCTTAACAACAAGTGTTATGATGATTGTATGTGCGCTGAAGGTGAGTCCAGATCCTTGCTCTCCCCCTTTGTAATTGGCAGCATTGACTTGGAATAGTTAGAATATGTGAAAATAGGAGCCAAACTCTGCTGCTCTTAGCCTTTCTGTGCCAATGACTCAGAGTGTGGCTGTTGAGTCATCCAGGATACCTTGTTTTCCCTCTTGAAAACAAAAATCCTGATATCTACAAATGAACCAGAAGAAGCCACAATATATTAACATTTCAATGGTGCTTTCAAGTATTACAGGCTATAAAAACAGATTTTTTTCAAGACCCTGTGCCTAACATGGCTTTCCTGAGTTAATTTCAACTGAGCTAATAAATGTGGGCAGGATATAAACGTTTGCTTCTTAAAGCTATTTCTGAAGAACCCACAGCAGCCTTTACTAGACAGGTGCATTATAAAGATGTTCAAAGGTGCTCTTCTTGTCTGAACATGTTCAGGGTCAACTCCAGGCACTTGGTCTTGTCTGGTTGCCAAGTTTTGTGACCTGTGTTAGGTACCCAGTGATTTGACCAGGTCATTCACCTACTTTTTACCCAGTTAAATGGGCAGCTTTCCTAGATTTACAATGTTAAATGATAGTCTTCACTTCGGGTGTGTTGTGTAACACCTGAAGGTCCTCATCAGAGATGACCTTCTGATAGATTAGCCTAGAAAAGTGTTTCTGCAAGCCTAATGAGGGCTGCCCCAGGCCCTGCTTTATCCTTAAGCTAGTTATAAGTTGATGCCAAATGTGCATCCCCTGTAGCATTAAAAAGATCCCCAGAGAGGGAAGATCCAGATAAGATAGACAAGAGGCTTAGATAAGAGCAGAGCTCTGATCTTGTGTGCTCTCCTTCTGGGAGGCCAGATTGCCCTGGGGGAATTGGTAATGAGGGGCACAAACCCAACTTTAAGGTAGCTGGTCTCGGTGTAGCCCAGGGACATGCACTCCAAAAGGCTGCTCTGTGACCCGTGACATCCTCTGGCTCTCCAGTGTACAACCCAAGCCAGTTTTGGCCTGTCTCATTATGAAAGCTGTAAGTCCCCAGCCTGCCCTGCTCTGGGGGTGCTGGCACTGTTGCTGTCTGCTGCCTGCTCTGGAAGGTGAAAGAGCTGCAGTTTCAGCTCTTACCAACCCTAATGACCAGATCCTGGACTACTGAAAATCAGGACTTTCATGAGATTATTTACCCATGGGCTGTACCCTGTCTGGCCCAACTAGCTATGCATTCTAGTGTAACAAAATCAGACAATAGACACCAAAAAACAAATCTATTTGTGCCAGAAACCAATTAATTACCCTGACCAGAGGCTCCCACTGCCTTCCACTACCATGGGAGAATATGTGCTCATGGTTTTTACAAATCAAATGCCTTTTCCCCCTTAGTATTTATTGATGTTATATCAGCCACCTTCAGATGCTGCACTTTGAGCATCCAAAACAAAGAAATTGAAGGAGATGAGCAGTGAGCTTTGGATCAGACCTCCCAGTAATAATACTTCAAAGTCTCTTCCCTCCTCTCTTGAAGCTTCAGGGAAATAAATAGCAAGGGGAGGTCCCCAGCCATTGCTGCTGCACATTAAGTCTATAGTAATTTCCCAATGGAGAGATCATTTAGACAGTAATGGGAAGTAATAGGGGGAAACCAAGCAGGGCTTCCATAAAGTCACTGGAAACAATTGGAATAATTCAATGGTATTTCAAGAAGCCAGTGAAACCTGCTCAAACCAAAGAATCCCAAACCAGAACAGTGAGCCAAGCAGAATGCCAGGGCCCAGAGAGCAGTATGCCCTGCCCTGTGAGGCATTTCTCTGCCACCTCATTTGACACTGTCCCCACTGCAGGGTCTGTCACGGCCCGGAGCAGAGGGATGGCTGTGTGGTGTCACTGGTCCCTCCTCACTTCTGTGTGTCTTTGCCGCAGGGCTCCGCTGTTACGCCAAATTCCACCGGAACCGAAGAGTGACTCGGAGGAAAGGGCGCTGTGTGGAGCCCGACACGGCCAACGGAGAGCAGGGATCTTTCATTAATGTTTAGGAGGGTGGGACTTCTGCCTGGATGGTTGGCAGCTAGGGTCAAAGTGTTTATACCTAGTGAGAATTAGAGGAAAAAGTCGAGGAAATGACTGAAGCTGCAGGCTCTGAACATGTGAGGTTCCAGCCAGGCGGAAACTCCTGTTATTTGTAAGTAGAGTGGCCTCAGCCTTTTCCACAGCAGGACTGCATTCCCCCTCCCTTCCCTCAGCACATTCCTGCCATTGAGTTCAGTCCCCCTCTCCCAGTTAGGAAGAAGTGATCATGACTCTTGTTCTGATGGTCCCAGCAGGAAAAGGCTCTGCAGTTTCATCTCCTCTCAACAAGATGTGGCAGATCCTTCAGGGCAAAGGGGATATGAGCTTAAAATTTACCTCTTTCTTAGTTGTTGCTTGAGAATAAAGGTAGATCCTCCATAAAGATTGGAGGTTCCTAGAAAATAAGAAACTTGTAGCCTCCAGGTGGAATCAAAGATGGGAAATGGATCAGCAGGAAACTGGCTGTCTAGTTGAGAGAGGACACCCTTACAGACCTCTTGCTCTCCCTTTTTCACTGCTCCAGACATATTCCCTAGCTGTTACACAATACCACTTCCTACCTGTCATCTTTAGGACCACCAGTCCCACTCCATCCTTCCTTCCTTTCTCCCAGAGAACCACCTGGTTTCTGCAAGGATATGGCAAGACATCCCAGCCTGCAGCTCTCACTCATTTAATTATTCTGACAAGTCTGTTATTTTTAATGATATTTTTAGGAGCTTTCTGGGGAAGTGATAGTTTTCCTAGTAAGCCAAAAATAAAGTTTTTGGTAACAGGAGGTAGGGACAGGCTGTTCCATTGTAGTAAATCCTGTGACATGTTGCATGTGTGTTTCCATGATATGTAAATAAAGATAAGATAGATATCCTTTGTGTAACTCTTGTGTTTCTTTGACTGAACCCAAGGATGTGTCAGAAAAGCCTATGAGGGGGTTGGTCAGCAGGTAGCACTGATGATTTCTGGTAATCACACAGAGCAATTGGTAGAAAATTCTCTCTACCTAAGGTGGAGATCCAAGCTTACCTCAAATTCTCTCACTCAAATTGCAGCTGACAGTTGCTGCCTGGTGTAGCCATCTGGATGCTTAAAACTTCTTTATATTAATACTTAATTACTGGCTTCAGTGATATATTGGAGCAACACAAGCTACCTGTGTTAAACTGGAGTGGTGTTAGTTGGTAAAAATATTCTTTTCTAGTGCTAATGCTCCACTACTCCGACTTCTGGGTGGAGACGGCTCTGAAGTCTTTTATATTCAAGAACCTGGGGCTGTACAGCACTTTCTGTAAGAATAGAAATATTAATCCTGGTGCTGTGGGCAGAACCCTCTTTACACAGCTTCCCTAAACCCCCTGTGTTCCATTTAGGGAGCCAAACCTCCATTCTGCACTGCTGTTTATGCTGTAGTGTCACTCTGCATTATGTATTCACTCAGTCTGGGAGCATAATAGTTTACATCTCTAACATGATGAGTGCCCAGCCGTGGCTACTGTGGGGGGTGCTGTGAATACAGTGACAGTTCTGACTTGCACTGCTAAAGGAGGAATTTGTACAGGAGCAAAATCTACCACAGGGCTGCATGTAGCTATTTAGATTTCTGTTTACATCATGACAATCTTAGCCAAAAAGGCAGGAGTAAAGAAAGGTAGTTTGGCTCCAGCTCAGTGCCACAAGCAAGGATTCAATTTGTTAACCCAGGGAGAGCAATGCAGCCCCTCCCTCAGCCCAGATGCAGAATAGTGGGTGGTGCTGCCAGTGCCATTGTCAGTAGAAGCATAAAGGGAAAAAAGGCTCCTAATTGATCACAGTCAATTGCAGAGCTCTCAGCCCCTGGTCTGTCTGACACAGATGAGAACCACATCAACAGCCATTGTCAAAACCAGGTTTGGTATCACACTGCTTTCCAGTGTAGGAGCTCAGATCTGGGTGGAACAGTGCAACTGCAAGAAAACGGGAAATTTTGTCAGGGTCCTGACAGGTGCTTCAGATATTCCTTGCCCCTTACATTACATACTGAATCCTCATGGGATCAGAGACAGTGTTTTGGGCCAGACTTCATTGCAAATCCAAATACAAGCAGGCTTAAACAGCAAGTGTGAATTTTAAGCTAGAGCTTTTAGATGCCAAGAAGAGACTTGCTCCTTCAGCTCTGGCTTTTTCAGTTTTCGGTCTGCTATTAACTCTGAATGTAAAGAGCAGATTATACTTAATTGGTGGGATTAGTTAAATGTGTAAAGTCAGTGAAAATTGAGTTAGTTATTGTCAATCAAGTCACGGGGTTACTGGATTGATTGCTCACACTGGAGTTTCAGGAGAGCCTGTGGCCAAGTCTTATTCCTTCTGAATCAAGCTGTGGTGTTGTAGAGGTGAAGCAGGAAGGGTGAGCAGTGGTACAGGCACGTGCTGCACAGCCACAGCAGCGTGAAAAGAGTCAGACAGCCTGAATTATGTATCAGCCACATCAACTATTGACTTCGCAATTGCAGTGCAAAGGAAAGCTGTTGAGTAAATAACATGCCAAGGTGTGGAATGCAAGAGCAGCCTGTGATATAAAACCCTAGGCAACATTTGTACAAGTCCAACCCACTTGTGAGTGAAGCAAAGCTTTTTACTGTTGCTCTGTGCTGTCTCAAGGGCATGGCAGGAGCTGCAGAGCAATATTACCACTGGGTTACACTTATCAACTCTCCCTTTCTTTCCCAGTGTCTCCCAGTCATGGTGCAGTCAGTGATAGTTGTGCCTTTGGGGATATTAGGTCTAAATGAGAGAGGAACACAAATATCAAGCAAGTATATATTCTTCTTAACTGACTGTCTGAGGAACTCAAGAATTCACACAAGGTCAACTTCTCTGCTGCCTCCAGAGAGTTTAAGGCAGAGCTCATGCAAGATTTTCTATTGTCTTGAAAGGACTTTGGATCGGGCCCAAACCAGCCGTAGCAGGGCTCTGTGCAATAATTTTTAAAGCTAATTGCAGAGCATGCATGCAAGAAAGGTGAATGACAGAGTCCCACCCAAACTTCTGCTCTACAGCTATTACTGTTACCAGCCTCCCAGTCAGTCCAAGGGTTACACATCATTTTAAACCACTTCTCCAAGGGTGAGAACCATTAGACATGGAAAAGAGAGGACAGCGTGCTGATTTGACATAATCATCTCAGCAGCTGCCTGCTCTGCAAATGCTGTTGAATCTTGTGGATGTTGCTGGCAGTTGCCAAAATTATGACTGCAAGAGAGACAAGGAGTGGAAGCACAAATTAAAACACTTGGGAATCATTCTGTCTCAGGTCTGTAATAGTCTGCATTCATTTTAGCTTGGGGGTGTTTTATTGAAATCCTCTCTTCTCCTTTCCTCCCCCAGTAATTACCCCGTTGTCAATCCACAGTGTGTGAAAGTGCTTCAATTTCAAACCCATGCTATACCAAATTGTTCATGTCCATGCCAGTCACTCTCTGCTACATAAAGCCTGGAAAAACATTGCTTTCACGTTTTTTATCAAAAAAACCCGAGGGCTGTTGTTTTCTTGGAACATTCTGAGTGAGCATATGTACTCCATAAACCCACTTCTGGTGTGTCAGTTCATTTTCTAGAGTGTCAGTGAATCTTGAAGAGTAGTCCCTCAGTGATATCTCAAAGCTCTAGTTAGATTTTAGAAAATCAGAGGAGCAGCTTGTCGCTGCTGAGATTGGAAAGGACTTTCAAGTGTGCTTGTCAAGATACCACATTAGTGTGACCCTCCCCACTCCCCAAACCACCTTGCCATAGCCTGATTTACAGGAGGAGGCTCCCCACCAGCATTACAAAATGCCTTCAGTCTCCCCTCCAAGCCAGATAATGTTTCTGCTTGCCCATTTCCCACTGGGATTTAAAGGGGTGTTTGTAGAGCCAGGCAACTTCTATATGCCCTTCCTCACTGCTTATTCAGAAAGTTTCCTTGGTTAATGTATGTATTTGTGCTGAGCTGGTGCTCTCATTGCTGTCAGCTCCATAGCCACTGGTGTCAGCTGCAGCCTTTAGTTACCTTCAGACCAGACCCCAAGAGAGGGGCAAAAAGGGCAGAACTAAGAGGGGTGAGCTTGTCTCCATCCCCATGGGCCAGGTAAGGACAGCAGGAACAATTGTACCAATTTCTTTACTTCCCCATGGAATTGCTTCACCTTGCCAACCAAGGGTACAGTGTCCTGAAAATGCCAAGGAAAGCATTTCTGCCTTATTAGACTCACTTTTATACTATCAGGAAGGGAGCCAGCAGTGTGTTAGGCTTTTACTCAGTCTGCACAAGGCGTATCACCAATATATTTGGCATAAAGCAGCTAATTGCTGGATATTAGTTGCAGTGAGCTGAACTCACCTGGACCAGTCTTCTCATCATAAAAACCTCCATATCCTGTTTCCAGCCTCCTGGGTTGCCTTATTCTCCCTGCAGGTCTTCTTTAACTTGCTGCTTATCTTCCTCTCCATGTTTGTGTTGCTTTATCAAGCCTGGGGAAGGGAACAGAGACAGGGAGTTACACAGAGAGGCAATTTACAAGGTACAAGCAGCACCAGGCAGAGATAAAAAACAACCAACCCCCAGATCGCAAAGGTGTGAGAGATGTGCCAATGCATAATGTCTGTCATAGCTCCCATTGTTTTCATATCCACGAGATCATTAAAACATTTCTAAGTCCCTTGAGTGCATGACATGCAAGCCTGGGATATAATAAGCGGGGCTGAATTAATTGCACAATACATTGATGAACAAAATGAAGTAAAGTGCTTTTATTGTACAAGGGGAAAGGAATGCTTTGCGTTAAACAGCGGTCACATCAATCCAAATTATGGCTCATGCTGCATAAATGATAATGAGACTCTGTCTCACTCTGACTGAGTGAGAATGCTGAAGGAAGCAAAGACACCCACATACTGCTGCATCCAAACTGCTTATCGTTCAACTGGGACACTGGGATTTGTCTTTATAACAAACAGTTCTCCTTTGACAGATACCTGCCCTGGCAGAAGGGCATGCTGGTGCACTTAGACCGAATATATTCAGTCTTTCTTTATCTTTGCCCCCACCCCAGGTGTCACATCTTTATTTAGGGTAAAACTCATCTATTTGGGAGTAAAACCCTGTCCTTGACATTACTGGAATGACTAGCATTGAGCCCATTTGATGCCACCACTTCTGTACAAAGAGGAAGGATTTCCCTGCAGGACACAAGTAATGTGTCCCTGCAAGACACAGTAATAGAAATGAAGTCACAACTGATATGTCATGTGGCAATAGATGAGTTATATTTCAATCTTTCATCTGAAAGTAACACATTCAGATATTCCTGAGGGGACTTTCACAGCCTTTTTTTGGGGTTGTTTTTTTTTTACTGCTGTTCTGAGCTATGCAGCCAGCCAGTTTTGTTCTGATGCTTCCTCTGGTTTAGCATTTTCTAGTTGTTTCATTTTGGCATTTAATACTTTGCCTTGGGAGATCTTGAAGCAGTCAGTAGTACCCAGGGCACGGCGAAGGACAGGCTGGAGCTGTATTTGTGGCTTGCTTGAGAATGTCTGAGGATAAGTTCAGCACTGCATGATTCTCATGCATATCCTTGCTCCAAGTGCTTGAACTGGAAATGAGACTGAAGGATGACTCATACTTTTCCACATTCAGCTTCCGCAATGAACTTCTGACTCTGCTCATTCCTTAGAGGCCCCATCTTTTCCTTGAGAATAAATAATGACAAAAAGGACCTGACCTAGTAAGACATTGCAACCTTACACTCCAGACAGGTAAAAATTGGGCAAGGAAGGGAGGGTTTGAGAGGTGTCATCCTGATTTCTGAATTCTGTTAGTTCATTTGCCATGCTTGGGGAGAAGGCTGCTGGTATGAACTGGACAGGACATGCTAAGTTATTGCAGAACTGTGTGGGATGGGTTGGTCACTTACCAACTTCCCCAGCTCTAAAATGGAACAACCTTTCTTACACAATGAGAAGTTAAGAACTTGTCATTTGTACCATACTTTTACACAAAGAGTTCAGTAATTTAGTTCTAGGGAAAAATCTAGGGCCAAAGCAGGCAACTAAGTACCTGCCAGACATTCTAGGTACCTAGCTCAACCCCAAAGACTGACCTTGGCCTGGCTTGGCTCTTGGGAGACGCAGCTGAGCACAGTCAGCACTTTGAAATTGCCTTTTCGTTGGTGTCTATCAACAGTTTCTTTGTCACTCCTTACCTTTTGGTCACAGCATTGATGTGTGCACAAAAGCTTTCTCTTCCCACAGAAAGCTTCCAAGTCCTTCCTGGACACTGACTGCAGCCCAAGCATGATGTCAAACCTTCCCTCATTGCACTGTGTGTGTAAGCAGCGACAAGAGTTTGGCTGGTCAACAAATTAATCTAGGTATACTTTTAACTTAGTGGTGACTTTGGAAACAGAATCACAGAGTTGTTAGTGTTGGAAGGTACCTCTGGAGATCATCCAGTCCAACCCTCCTGCCAAGGCAGGGTCACCCGGAGCAGGTGACACAGGAATTCGTCCAGATGGGTTTGGAACGTCTCCCGAGAGATAAGACTCCACGCCCTCGATGGGCAGCTGTTCCAGTGCTCTGTCACTCTCAGCGTACAGTTCTTCCTCACGATGCGGTGAAACTCCTCGTGTTTTAATGTATGGCCATTACTCCTCGTTCTGTCACTGAGAAAGAGTCTGGCACCATACTCTTGGCACCCGCCTAGGAGAGATTGAGCTGCATTAGCAAGAACAGAAGCTGTGCAATACACATCAGGTAGGCAGAGCAGCCAGACCAACCTCCTCCTCTGCAAATCCGTCTGACAAGACCCACCAGTTGCCTTCCAGCCGCTCGAGGCCCTCGGGGCACNCGGAGGCTCTGCCGGGGCTCTGCCGGGGCTCTGCCGGGGCTCTGCCGGGGCTCTGCCGGGGCGGGCGCAGCCGCGGGCGCTTGGCTCGGTCCTCTCCTCTCTCATGTGCTCCAGCCTTGCGCCCGGTCTGGAGCCTGTCCGAGGCNAGGGCGGTGCCGGGGGCGGTGTCCCGGCTCCCCCCGCCCCGGGCCCGCCCCGGGCCCGGCCCAGCCCCGAGCGAGCGGCCCCGCCGGCAGTCCCGGGGCCGCTGTCATGGAGCTGCCGGCCGTCAACCTCAAGGTAGGGGCTGCCCCGGCGGGGAGGGTCCGCTCCGGCTGCCCCCGGGGCCGGGGGGGAGCGGAGGCTCTGCCGGGGCTCTGCCGGGGCTCTGCCGGGGCTCTGCCGGGGCTCTGCCGGGGCGGGCGCAGCCGCGGGCGCTTGGCTCGGTCCTCTCCTCTCTCATGTGCTCCAGCCTTGCGCCCGGTCTGNGTTTCTGAGCTTTTTTCGTCACGTGGGCAAGCGCTGCAGAAGTTCTGAAAGGCCTGAAGCTGAGTCAGGGCAGGTTTAGGTTGGATTGTCGGGAAAAGGTTCTTCTCTCAGAGGGTGTTCGGGCACTGAACAGGCTCCCAGGGCAGTGGGCACAGCACCAAGGCTGACAGAGCTCAAGGGGTGTTTGGACAACGCTGTCAGGCACATGAGATTGTTGGAGTGTCCTGTGCAGGGCCAGGAGTTGGACTGGATGATCCTCATGGGTTCCTTCCGACTCTGCGATTACGTATTCTCTGAGTCTTGGTCATTGAAAGCATCAGGTGATGAGGCCAAGGTTCCTCATGATTCAGGGACATTCTTAAAGTGGCCAAGGACCGGGCAGAGACAACAGCTGGCTATTAACCACAGTCTGGGGAGGTTTCCAGCTCAGCTGACCAGATAAGCCAAGATAAAACACTACAGGAGATGCCGAGTTTTTGCTTGTCAGGCAAAGTATCTTAAAAAGGTGTGTGCACTTACTTTGGGGTTATCATCTGATAGATACTGAAATTGTTTCTCTGCTCAGGAGGGGAGGCTCCAGTTGAGGGCAGTTTGGAAATTTCATCGAATATCTGGTAACCAGAGAAAGGAGAAATAAGAGACTTAATCACAGTTACATTACATTCTTCCCTGTGGGGAGAAGCACACCCTTGCAGACAAGCTGGAGGATGCTAAAATCATACTTTTTTTGCTTTTGGTATGGGTGTTTAATATTGAAGCCCTCTGTGCTGCCAGGCAGGTGACATTTCCCTCTATTTTTTTCATCATTTTTTTGTCTTTCACATTTTCACTCAGAGCCCTGAGGTTTCTAGGTGTGTGTGAGACCATTTACACCTTCCCTACTTTGTGTAACTTCTTTAATACAGTAAGTTTCAAGTGCTTTCGGTGGTTAAAGCTCTGCCCAGAGAGTGAAAGCATCACTGATCACATCAGGTTTTTTGTGCTATTGATTCATTAAGCTGTGAGCAGTGGCCTTGGAGCAGGCTGCCTACGGGTTGGGTGGGAGGGAGAGTATTATCTCAGCTACCATTAGGAATTCAGCTTTGTACAGGAGGGCTTTCATGTGGCTGTGTTAAATAAAAGCTTGGTGTTCATATAATGATGTTTTCCCCACCTCTTACTAGTTCACCAAGAAAAGCAACTTCCCTTGTTAGAGGCAAGTAAGCAAATGGATTTTTCAAGGGCTGGCATGTGGATTATATTATACTCTGGAAACTTGCTGATACTTTGCTCTGACAAGTTTGGACTATTGTGTGATTCCTAGGGCACTGGGAAGATTAAAAGATCTTGCCTTTTGTTTTGACTTTTAACTTGGTTTGATTATTTTTTTCCCATGTTAAAACAACAGTGAAAACTCAGGTCACTTTAATTAAAAAGTTTGCCAACACAAAATGCGTGTTCTACCGTGGGAGATCAGGCAGCTGAAAAACACAGACTTTACAATGAGTGAGTCACGCTGACAACACAACTGAAATGCTGCCTTTCTTCTCTGTTTTCAGACAACCATTCCCTAATCTCATAGTAGATAAGAGAGATTGAGGTTGTCCTGGGCAAACAAAAAACCCCCAATGTTTTCAGCATTAAGGAATTTCTTGTCGAGTCTGTCAGTATTGCTCTGGAGCTGAAGAACTGGGGAACAAGGAGTTAATGGTTGTACCTCCATCTTTGTTCTGCTTCTGTGTTAGGGCCTGATTCCCTGAAAAATACCACAAAGGTGGGAAAGATTCTTAGTCAGAAAGGGCCTGGAAATAACACACACTGCTACTATTCACTGGCGTGATCTGCTTACGGGTTCTGTGAGATTAGAAAGATGAGCCTCGTGATAGAAGTGGCTCCAAGAAAACTGCATGACTGTGCTGAGTTTGTGCCAGAATGTAGCAATATCTTAGCCTTGAGGCCTCTCTTTAAGCTACTTGCAGAGCTATAAAATTAATGTAGCAGGCTTTGCTCTAGAGTGGGTGAGGAACATGCTCATGGAACAGATTCTGCTGGCTTGGCTCTAACAGTAATGCCCAGGAAAGCAGCACAGCCCTGCTTTTGTTGTGACACCTGAGATAACTGCAGTAACTGATCAATCCTGGGCAATGCCCTATAATCCATATGCCTGGAAACACATGTTTTGTGCTTTGGCATTTTTAAATGCTAGGTTCTAGAATCATAGAATAGTAAGAGACCTCTTTGTGTCATCTGTTCAACCTCCTGCTCAAAGCAAAGTGAACTGCAAAGTTAGATCAAATAGCTCAACTCAAAATTCAGCTGAGTTTTAAAACTCTCTAAGAATAGAGCCACAAAATCCCACTGCCTAACCAGTCTCATTATTGCTGTTACAATAATGAGCAGCATCCTCACAGTGGCCACTCAGATCTATATTTTGGTTAGGATGTTGTCAGGTGAATATATCATTCACAGAGTAGATGAGCTGATGCCAAAATAAAAATAATAATAAAAAAAAGTGAGGTACAACAAGAAAATAATTGTCATTTGGAAACATATAATTTTTAACTTGGTGAAAATTCAGCCTTGTGCTGTGATGAGATGTTTAAAGGTATTGGTGTTCCAAAGAGTTTCCCATCTAATGAGACCCAGGCAGATCCAGGTTCTTTTCATGCTTGGCAATTAGTTCCATCACATGCTGGGATTTGCAGAGGAGCTAGGAATTCCCCTTAGCTCTCCCCAGTTTCCAGTGGGATGCATTTAATCACATGGTCATCCTTCTGCACAGAAGGGAGGGGGTCAAAGGACCCACCTTTCTTATTTTCTGCTCTCAGCCCTTGTTCAAGTCTTAGGAGTTATTTTCTCAAAAGAAGAAATATATGTCTGTCTTAGGTACAGATTTAAGTTCTTGAACAGATGGAAAAAAATTAAATTCTCTTGCTGCAGACAGCAGCAGGACACTGCCTACAAATTATCTGATCTCTCATAGTGACTTTAGCTTTTCATTAACACTGTATTTTCTGTGTTAAAGCAGACCAAGACCACCAGCTAATTCCAGCTGTCATGTAAATGGGACTAATAGTCAGTAAGGGAATATCTTGTTTTTATTTTAGCAGTCCCTCATACTATCAACCCTGGATTACCTGACTTTATGCTGATGACTGAACATACTTCATAATTTTATAATTGCAATATTGATCTAGACAGCTTTTTTTAAAAAAAGGTGCCCTGCCTAATTATGTTAACTGGTGAGCCTTGAGGGGTCTTGTGGGTATGTGACATACAATTAATAGTACCTAATTAAGAATTTCCCTGATGTTGTGATAGTCTCCTGAGTAAATGCTATTTGCATGTCTCCATTCTTATGCAAGAACATCTTGTGTTTTACTGATTAGCACTTTCTCCCTGGTCTCCGTGGTGCAATTTGGGAGAAGGGGAAGTCGGGGGGGGGGTTGGTGGTGGTGAAGCATTTTGTAAGCTTTCATGAACAATTAAAAAAATTAATTAATAAAAATCTGTCTAAGCAGTGTTTGAAGTTACAGCAAAGTCTGGTGAGTGCTCAGCAGCTGGGCTGGGGCTCTGCAGTGAAGGTAGAGCAGGAGGCAGTAAGACATTGGGATTGTGGTGTCAGAGCAGTGGGAGCCCCCCTGTGGGTTTCCTGGCTGGGCTTCCCTCATGTCACAGCTTCACAAGTCAACTCTCTCCTCCAGCAACTACTTTGATTTTAAATTAGAGTATTGATAGATGTTGAAGTAGCAGGGTGTCAGTAGATCTTTAGTTTTTTTAGTGTCTGAATGCTTCTATCTGCATACAGCCTTCCTGTGTCCTCTGAGTAACTTAGGCTTTTGCTGCTTCCTCATTTCACAGCTTGCTTTTTTTTTTTTTGGTGGGAGTGTGCTTCAGAGCGGGTTTTGGTAGTTGTTTTTTTTATATATATATACCAAAATCAGTATAAATGCCAATTGGAGTCTTTCTCACAGCTAGAAAAAAAAAAATGGAAGAGTGCCTGTATCCCATGGAACCTCTGATATGTCCAGGCTTCAGCCTTTCTTTTATGAGGCTGTTTATAGAACCCATATTCCATATTCTTGTTTTCTCAAATGTTTAGAGAGCAAATATGAGAGATCTCCCTTTGTTGGGTTGGTCAGCAAGCTCCAAAGTGAGTGAGCACATGGAATATAGAAAAACCCTGAAGTGAGATATTGTTGTTCCCATTTGCTGTCTGAATAAACATGTAAAGTGTATCTCCTTGGTTACAGAAACAGCAAGTGCTGGTGAAGCAAATCCTTGTGCCACTTGCTAGAGTATGATCCTTTCTTCTTGGATTTGTGCCCTTGAGCTCTAGGATCAGGATCATTGAGGACACGTGCAAACTACAGAATTTGTGACACCGTTATTGCTATTTAGGGCACTGTTGGCACTGGTGGCTTTTCACTGGAGTGAAAAGAGCTGTGTGCTGGATCAGGTTCTCAGAGTCCTGGGAGATGCCTTCAGGTCTGTTAATACTGCACTAAGGTTGGGCCAATGCTCTGAACAGACTGGAAGGAGGTAAAAGGAGGATTTACTGAGGACTGGGTGAAATTCTTGGAGCTGCAGGCATGACTATCCATGGACTTCTTGGTGATGGGATCCCAGATTGCTCATGTATAAACTGTCTGAGTCAGATTGCCTGGCTTTCTGTGCAAACTCTTCTGGAGTTCCAAAATCAATAACCCATTTAGAAAAGACTAAGTGGGCCCTGAATCAGCTGTTGACAGAGATGACAACAAGAATGAACGACCACAGTGTAGCACCACAGGAAATACTCAGCAAGAGAAGTGGAGAAAAACGTCTTTGTCTTCACTGTCCCAGTTGCCTTCCCAACTTTGGTTCATGGCTCCAGGGTTCTCTCCCAGACAAGACTGTGTCATTTAATGTTGATCCTCCCAGGGTTCTCCCAACTTGCTGACCTGTCTTCCTCTCTGTTTTCTTTCATAGGCCATCATTCTGGTACACTGGCTGCTCACAGTGTGGTGAGTGATTGGTGCCTGGCTTGGGTGAGAAGAGAGTATTCCTTCAAACTAGGAATGGGACATTCTCAGGGAATCAACACTCCTTGTTTGTGTCTGTGTGCAATAAGATCCTAAATCTAAGAGAGTATGGGAACGGGGATGAACGTAAACTGTTTCAGGCTTATAGTGAATTTGGGCTGGATTTTTTTGTCTTGTTTGGCAGGGGATGCATGAATTACATACTGCCACCCTCATATGTGTGGGGAAATTTCAGTGTCCTTGCAGTGGGGATCTGGGCCATTGTGCAGCGAGACTCCCTTGATGCCATCGTGATGGTGAGTGTGAGGGTATTGGCCTCCCCAGGCTGCTCAGGCAGAGGGTGGAGGGCAGAGTCTTTGAGTCAGTGATGATTTTCAGCTGTTCCCAATACAGCAGTCAGTTCCCTGTTTGGGTGAGAGTGGGTTTGGGTTTTTTAGAGCATATAAATCTATAAGCTCTGTAAACCATGGTTCCCTATCAATTATTCCCTATCAATTATTTTTCTTCTCATGAGATGAGACATACCTGATTCTTGCTTTTTTTATCGGCTGTTGTGACATATAATGCCAGAGGAGGACTCAAAGTATTAAATATTCTTGACTGGAGGGGCTTTATGAAACCCTTCTCTGAACATTAAAGAGATTGGCAAACAAAACTAAACAATTCTGGAATATATTATGAGAAGGTATCTGACAGATGTGAAGAAAATGCACAAAATACAAAATCTAAGAGTACTTGTGTGCCTGGAGCAGTGTCAGGAGTTAGCCATGTGTGACACTGGGGTGAGGTATGATTGGGTGAACACAGATCTCCCAGGAAATAGATTCTGTCACTGACTCACTGCCACTGGTTAAACCCCTGTCCAGTTCATGTCCCATTCTCTCCCTTGTTCCCAGTTCCTGACTGGCCTGCTGCTCACAGTGCTCACGGACATCATTCACATCTCCATCTTCTACCCTTCTCATGGTCTCAATGACACAAAGCGTTTCAGTCTGGGCATGGCCATCTTCAGCCTCCTCCTCAAACCCCTGTCCTGCTATTTGGTGTATCGGATGTACCGGGAGCGGGGAGGAGAGTACACCTTCAACTTAGGTAGGATGTGTCCTCTGCTTCCATGTCAGTGTGGGCCTTCTCCTCGGGTGCTAAGGGGACTGCCTTGCACTTTGGAACCTTCAGACTGAGCTCTGTGCAGCTGGATTCTGTCCCCCTTTCCTGGGAGGTGGGGTGCTTGCTCTCTCCTGCTCATGTCTGTTCTCCCATTTTGTGGTTCTGGCATGTCTTTGGCCTTAAATTAATAATCTTTCTCTTTTCCCATGCAGACCTGGAGTCCTTGTCTGACAACCACTTTGCCCACAATGGTATTGTGAGAGGCCTTCCCTCTCTTCCTCCTCTTGCAATTGTGTGTGCATGTTGGAAGCCTTTGGATGTCCTTTCTTTGCCAACCTCTTCCTTCTGGGGGAAAGTAGAGGCAGTATCTCCTCTAGCTGGATGGTGCATGAGAGGGAAAGAAGCTGGATTTCTAACTCCAAGCTTTCTGTGGGCCTCACATGTCCTTGGTTTGGTTTGGATCTCCATTTCCTCACCTGGAAAATAGGACTGATGTTCACCTCGTGGGGCTTTGCCTGGAGACACTAATTTTTCTCCTGGTTGTACTTGATAATTTGGCGACCTTGCCCAGAGAGAATGGGCTGTGGCTGGATGTTCTGAGTCTTATTTTTGCCAAGCGTGCCTGGTGCTAGTTCATGCCTAGGCAGCTGCCAGGGCTTGTTTGTTGTGTGGGAGATCATGCTGGCAAAACCAGCAGCCTGGCACAGCTCTCTGCCATCCTAAGAAGGCTGTGCAGGACAAAGGATGGTGTAACTGCATTACAATGTTTGGAAGCGGTCACTTGTGCTGCTTTGGTGTTGGCAAAGATCACACTCCTGTGAAAAGAGGTGGCAGAGGAGAAGAAACCATGGGATTTGACATGTATATCCCATGGAAAGTGTAGGTATAACTGAGTTCATCCCTTTGCTTGGAATTTGGGAGGACTCCTTTTCAACCACACAGTCCCAAACCAGGCATAAGAGTCTCCTCTCAGGCACAGGTGTGAATTCAGAAATTTTGTAGTTTCATATCCTTTCCTGAACTGTCTTTCTTATAAGATTTTCAGTACAAATTATGCTGTTTTGTGTTGAATGTGCTTGAGAAATTTCCTCTCATTTCCCTGCTATCTGGCAATTTCCTTTTGAGCATAGCACTGTTAAATTTTTCCTGGTTTTCTCTGTCTCATTTTCTTTCCACACAAAACCCATTTTTGTTGCCTGGCAGCATGCTTGCTGCTTAGAACAAACCTCTCATATGGTTTAGTGCCTACCTGTGAGTCAAATTGCTTTCTCCTCTTGGTCCAGAGATGAAGAGCTGTCCATGCACATTCTCTGTCTCTTTCTTCTTTCCCTGCTCATCTCCTAATCAGTAACATGATTTTGTACAGACAAATTGTTCACAGTGCAGTTGGGAGCACTGCTGGATTCAAATTAAGGGCTGTAATGTGCACACTGCATTGTTGGGAAGAGTGGTGCATGGATGAACCATGCCTTTAAATCTATGCCATCAGGTGGCCATGGTTCCTGCTTCTTCTGGCTTTGTTCATTTTTCCATGAGCTCTCATACACTTGATCTTGCTGAAATATGCTGTTACAGGAAACTGTTATGATGCAATGGGGTATTGTGGGTCTTGCTTTCCCTTCAGCCACGTGGCTACTGAGAGCAGTTCTCAAGGAATGAAGAGGCATGTTCTAATGCACTTAGGGAAGGATGAGTTCATTACCCCCTGCCTGTATAGTGAGGGTCACAGACTCCAGGTGCTGGGGAGCTTGTTACAGCAGCTAATGCAGTGTGCTCCTGAGCTGTTGGTTTCTTCTAGAAGGTTCAGTCCTGGTGTTTTTGCCTTATTCCCAAGCTTGTTCTCTTCCCTCTCCATCCAGGTGTCCCCGGTGCAGGCCAGGATCGCGGTGCCTACGAGCCCATCGATCAGCCAGAGGCCCCTCCACAGTGGCCTCCCCCAGCCAAGGCAGCCCAGCCACCCTACTGAGGCCCCTGGAACCCAGGATGGACACTGCCCTCGCCCAGGCATGGCTTCCACTCTTCCTGTGTCTGCTCTCGTGGAGCAACACCTGCTGCTGAGCAAACAGGAGGGGGTCTGATAGTTCTTTTGCCTCCCTGAAGGTTGGGCAGATGGGTTCCTGCAGTAAGTCCAGAAGATCTTGGAGGTGTCATGTTAAGCACTGTGACTCACTGTAATCCCAAAGCACTGTCATTTCCTCCCAAATCCCCCCTCAGTGTGTGTGACTGGATGCACCTTCTGCAATCTTCCAAGTCTTGCATTGTGTGTCCTCTTTGTTGTGAGTAAGGGAACCACTAAAATACCCCTGGACAAGCTCTCTCTGAAAGCCTCATGGACTGCCCTTAAACAATACAGTGTAGCCTGGTTTTATGCAGATACATTTCCATGAAACATCTGGGAGTTCTCAAGAGCTGTTTTTGATGGCGTTATTTAACTAAGATTTATGACCTCCTAAGATTTATAACTCCCTGTGTTTGCTGTGGTGGTTTGCACAAAGCTGGGCTTGGTGTAAAATACTCCTACTGGGCCAGGGGCTGCTTGTGCTCCCAGAGTCTGGTTTTGAGTTTTATTGACTGATTCTTTTATGCAAGTTGAATGCTCTTCAGGATACTTAAAATGACTGTTGAATGTAGATTATAGTTACTTTGTGCCTTGAAATGTTCCTTTTGCCTTCAGCTGCCTGTCTTAACAGAACCTAAAATGTTACATTTTTCTAAGAAAACTATAAAATGAACAGTTTTTCTGTGTTAGAAAAAGTTAAACTGGTCACTTATGTCTCATTTGAAAATATAACTGGGGGGTTGGGACTGTAGCCAGATAGTCTGGGAGGGTCATTTTGGGGGAAGGTCTACAGGGCTCTGATGGCTTTTAGTCTAAGCTTTACTCCTAGAAGTTGAGGATACTGCTTGTAAATATGTGGGTGGGAAGGTGGGCTGGTAAAATGAGGATTGGGGAAAGGAAAAGATGGATTTACTTACACTCCAGAGGTGAGCTCCATGGAGTGTGACAAACCATAAACTCTAATGTTATGCAAAATAAATCTGCCCTGCTGTGGCTTTCAGGTAAATGTCTAAAACAAACAAAGAAAACACCAGAAACAAATAAAGTAATTTCAACAGGATTCTTTTACAGAATAAAAAAAGAGTATGTTAGCTTTGGCAGATTTGTAGTGCTAGGAATTTCTGAGGCAGGTTCATTTTCAAAGTTTACATCTATTATTCTACAGTTGCATTTTTCTCCTCTGCTGCTATATTGATTCTTCAGTGACCAAGAACCCTGTTAACTTTGCTCTAACCTCCAAAACCACACCATGTGTATTTTTAAAACCCAGCAGTTTTCTCCCAACTTTGATCACTTCAAACATAAGCAGATGCTTCCTCTAATCTGCTGCACAAGCACTGCAGTGACCTGCTGGTGTACCTGGACCTTTGTCATTGATACTTGAACCAAGCACATGGTAAATGCCACAAAAGTGCAATAGTCAGATTTACTCTCTCAAAATGAGTGTTGTGCCATTAATTTTCCAGGCATTACATGTAATAGAACACAGAATAGGAATCAGTCTGTTCCTGTCATCAGATAGGGAAGGAAGAAGAGGTAGGCAGAAATTTCTGGGGGCTTGTGGAGTTGCAGAGCCTGTATGTTAATGGGTTTTTTTCAGCTCTTTAGAACTGTACAGTGACAGCACAGATTCCCAAATAACACATTTAAACACTCAGGTTTTTTCTTCCCTAGACCAATGAAACACAGAATGAAAATCACTGCTTTAAATGCAGTGGGTTTTTTGAGTGTTTGCACGATCAGTTGTATCTAGTGAGGCCTTTCCAGCCGTCCTGTATTGGAAATACTCATCTCTGCCCTGCTGTGCGCTTTTCTGTGGAGGACACGGCACATTTGGGAGCTCAGGGGAGCAGAGCACGGCACAAGGCTTACAGTACCTCTCGAATACTTACTTTGGGCAGTAAATCAGAGAGGTGGTGATAAAAACAGGTCCCTCTCCTGGCGTTGCAGGGGGAGGGTGTTCGTACCTGGCTCAGTAGCGTGTGAGGGCATTCACGGAGCTGCTGTGCCACAGTTTGGCCTCGCTGGTCCCGGGGCTCTCGGAGCTCCTCCGCGGCGTCTCCACTCAGGCAGGAACGGGTAAAACCACCCACTTTTTTACACTTAGTTTTTTACACTCAGGTCGCGCTGTGCCCGGGGGTTTCGGTGGTGAGCGGGCAGCTCTCCCCACATTCCCCACAGCCCGCCCGGGGCTGGTTCATCCCGCGCTCCCTCAGCGGCGGCGGTTTCGGGGCGAGGAGGAGCAGGAGGAGGAGATACCGCCTTGTCCTGAGGCGCTGCCCGGGACAGGTCCGGCCTCACCCCGGCCGGGGCCCGGCTTTAATTAGCCGTGGGCCCAGAGCGGCTTTCCCCCGGCCATCTGCAGCCCCGGTGACCGGCAGCGTCGCTAATCGCCGGGATAAGCCGCTTAGCGGAGCCCCAGCCGGGGCGGGCGCGGGGTCCCGGGCGCTGAGGGGGCACGGGGCGAGCTGGCCCCGCCAAGGAGCTGCGGGCACACAGGGCTCTGCCGTCGGTCCCCGAGGTCCCGGCGAGGCCCAGCAGTGGCCGGTGGTGCCTCTCTGGGTGAGTTGAGTGCCCACGAGGAGCGTGGAGACATCAGGTACGGGGATGGGCTTCCCGCTCCCACCGCGGCATCCCGGGGCACCGGGCGGAGCTGGTGAGGGAAGAGCACTTTGTGTGTGTGTGTGTTTGTGCCTGTCGAGGGGTCACAGTGGCAGCCAGGGGCTGGTGCGGCGGCAGCGGTGCCTTGGTTTGGTTCGGTTCGGTTTGGTTTGGTTCAGTTCGGTTTGTAGGCTGAGCGGCGGGGAAGAGCCTTGTTTGAAGTGTGATTTCGGACTAATCACTGGTCCCGCCCTGGGATGGATCAGCCTCGGTGTGCGGGGCTGGGGAGAATCATCATTGTCTGTTCAGTGGTTTCGTGTTTGTTACGGGTCTGGCGTAGTTACTGTATCGCTGAAATGGCATTCCCTGGGTTGAGCTTGGTTTGCTTTGATGAACTGTGCTATTTCTTTTGCTTGTAACAACATAAATAACTGGATCATCTCTATTTGCTTAATTGGATTTGTTTTAGGTTTTAATGCATTAGTGTGTTGCTACAAAGTATATAATAAGCATGTGTGTTAAATGTTTCAGTTGGAAACATTAAAAGCTAATATAAAATCCATTGGTCATGGATTTTGCAGTTGAGAACTGGTACCTGGCAGAAAGAACCGAAATGGAGAGCTAAAAACATCACATGAGTTATAAAGAAAATAGATTATATCTAGGTTTTGGAGCATAAAGTAGTCCAGAGCCAGGCTTTGGGTATTCATGGAGCAAAACAACATTGATAAAAATGGTGGGTTTATGCCTTTCACAATTTAAATCCTTTGTAACACCCTTTTGTGGTACGTTACTTGTTGACTGGATATTCCTGGGATGCAGGGAGTTCCATGGAACACCAGTCCACTACTTTTTGTGGTCATACTTCATGCAGTGATAGGCACCCTAAGGAAGACAGCTGTGCTTTGTTCACTCTGTAGTTGCCAACTTCAACTTGTCTGGAGAAAAGAATGGGATCTTTCCTTCCATGGCACCCTCGGTGATGTCTGAAAGGCAGGAACAGCAGTTCCCAGGGATAATTGCAACACTGCCCGACTGTCTCCTGCTGCTTTAGGATCTGAGTTTGCTCCCAGTTTGGGGTGATTACTGAAGGAGTTTGCATGTGAGAGGGACAAGGCTTTTACAAACAGGGATAACTGAGGCTCAAGGCTTCCTTCAAGGAGATTGAGATAAACACAGTTTGGAAACAGAGTGCAATTTGACAGGAGGCTTTCTGGGATTAGAGTGTGTTTGAAAAAGACAATGGGCATTGATTTCATAGGCCATGCTGTCTCTTTTCAGATTGACGAGGGGTTTTTAAGATGATAGAGGTGTGTGTGTCTTTATACAATACCATTTTCACATTTTAAAAGAGAAGTGGAAAAGAACAGTAGTTAGAGTGACAGTGATTGACACCTTGCTTTTAAAATTTGAGGGAATGAAAGCACAGTCCCCTCAAATTGCACTTACCTGTTAGCAGCAACTTGGGAATCTATTCTCAGCATGAGTATTATGTGTACAACCATCAGTCTTAGTGGCTAGACTGCAAATTAGGCCTCACAGCTATGCTGTAACTGTTCCAGCTTAGGGGACAGTGTAGGTTCTCTGAGTGTGTAAACATGGTTTCATCCTTTAGTGTTGACAAGAAGAAGTTAGTCCACAGAGCCTTGAAACTTTGCAGGGCTGTAGCATGATACATGGACAAATTTTCACTTGTTAAGCAGTTAAAGAGTACCTTAAGTCCAGGGCTCTACCTTTCCTATGAGCCCTGGAGAAAATACGAGTGGAGGAGATTTGAGCTGATTTTCCAATGAATGAAAAGGGGTAAGCACTGTGCTCCAGATGGAACCGTGTTGCTCTGACTTCTGCAAACACATTTTCTTTCAGACCTGTTCTTGACTGGTGTCGTGTAGATCTGGTGAGAGGTAAGGCGTTCAGGGAAAGCTGCTACAAACTGCCTTGTCTTGGCAGCAGAAGGATTCAGCCTTGCTAGCAACAAGTTCTTTTTGAGTCTGCAGGTGCATAACGCTGAAAGTCTTTGTTTTCCAGGTTTCTTTGTTTAGAACTGAATCTGTCCCTTTCAGTCATTCCTGCTCTTCCAGACATGATTGTCTGCTGAGAAACAGGAAGAGAGTAGTGTCCATAACATTTGAGGACTGAGGCTGGTGGATCAGAGACGAGAAGTACACAAGGGAAGTATCCAAATCCTTTGGCAAACTAGGCAAGATGTGACGGGAAATACACATGCTCCTTTGTTTATATTTCTTCTTCTTTTCCTTCAGAGCAAAGAAACATTCAGAAGAACGTGAATTTTTGATCTGTATTTGGGCACTAGAAGTCAAGTAGACATTTCTTATCCCTGGCTTGAGGCTGCAGCATTCAGTGTAAGCCCAGGCAGCAGCACAAGGCTGGTTGTGTACTACACCTCTGAGCTAGGAAGAGATCCCAGTCTGAGACAAACTAATCTCTCCTGCCCTTCTCAGCTGTTCCAGGACACTGCCACGCAGTTCTCCAGTTTCTGCTTCCTGCAGCAGAATAATCTCTGCTCTGGGCTGCAGCACAACAAGTGTGTGGCTCTTGGGAGCCCCTGTCTTCTTTTTGTCAGTTCTCTCTGCTGTAAATCTCCCTTGCACCTTGAGGCTTGTGGTTTAGAAGGGAGAAGAAGTGAGACACTGACTTTCCTCAACAACACCATCAGGAAGCAAAGGCATCTTGTCACTGCTCCACATACGCTGCTCACTGTCTCTATTTAGAAAGCAGGAAGAAGAATAGTGACTATCCAGTGGAAAACCAACAGCATCTGCCTCCTGCTGCTTCTTGTATGGATCCTGTGAACCCTTCGCTGGTCAGTGCACCTTTGTCATCTCCTACTGCAGACTCCCCTCTCAGGCATGAATTAGTGGTGTGTCCCTCCTCAAGGAGCTCAAGTGAAAGTGCAAATGCTTGTTGTAGTTCAGCCCTGACCTTGGAGGATCTTGATCCATCAAGTTTGGAGTCTTTTCAGTGTCTTTTGCAATCCTCACGGATTTCTGCTGGCTTGTACTGTTCCATCCAGAGGCTTAAGCACGAAAGTGCTTGGATGGGGGTACGGGGCTCCCTCCCTCTGGAGCCCAGATCTTCTCCAGTCAGTTTGTGCTTTGCTCCTGAAGATGCAGCTCCCAGTGTTCTGACCATGGGAGAACAGCTGGCAGCAGCAAAGACCAGTGCTGCTCAGGCAAGACTGAGATGGGGTGTCCCATTTGCTAAAGACTGGAGCCTTAGTGCAGTGGCAAGGGACTTCAGTCATGCAGAACCTTGCTCTGTCTCTCATGGATATGGATACATGGCCTCAAATACATGGGGAACCAAACTTGCAGGTGGCATCCAACCACAAACCCTTGCTTGTGGAGTGGGCTGTGGCAGGCTAATGGATACAACAGCAGAATCCTCCTCCAATTGCTCCCCTTATTTCAGATACCAGTCCCAGGCAAAGCCAACTCTGAAAACTGGTAATCCTTATGTTCACACAAAAAGTCATTCTCCCAAAAAGGTCCTTAAAGGAGAAGAGACATCTAGTGGGGCAGCTCCCTGTGTTGAATCACGGAAGAAAGGCCTTCCAGCCAGTCTGTATTCAGAGGGTGTGCAGGTGTCCCTGGAGACAGATTTCAGGGGGACTCAGATGAACGTTGGGGTAGCCATGTATGGGACTCCAAGGGAAGTGTGTGTGAGGGTCGCTTCTCCTCCTGGAGACAGAGAGTTTAGACCAGGCCAGCAGCTTCATGTTAAATCTGTAGGAGCCAACAACCCTGAACCTTGTGTTACGTGCAGCAAAGAGTCAGAAGAGGTGTGTGACTGCAGTCCACGAAGAGCCAGAACAGTTTTGGGCAGCAGCCAGTGCAGCCCTTTGGATAATCAGGCTGAAGAAGGCTTTGGTGAATATTCTGATGTAGATTGTATGAATGTGAGCAGAGGAGGAAGGAGAAACAAGTACTCCTACCAAAGCAGCTGGAGGAACTTGCAAGCTGATGCCAGTCTCGACCAGTCTGAAGAACATTCTGTGGAGAGGAGTGCCAAAGAGCCACGGTGCTGTGAAGAAGGGAGCCAGACACAGGGAACTGTGTCCAGAGAGGTGAGGGTGTGCTCACTGTGAATCATCCCTGGTCACAGGTACTACTTGTGCTTGTTTCTGCCACTTGCTAGAGGTGCACAGTTGAGGTACAAGTGATGGGGATGCTTGTCCTATAGTTTTTTCCTGGTACTGAGTGGCCAGGACCTCCTCTCCATTTCAACACATTCATCTTTCCATCTTACATGCTTCTTCCTAAAGACCAGCTTGTTAACTTGATTTTTCTGGGAATGTAAACACCTGTTTTGTTCTCTGGATCTGCATGCTGAGGGAAAGCATTAAACTGGTTTTTACTCTGTGCATTGTTGCAGGGCTTTTTTATGCTTTTTCATGTCTGAAGAGTATTCACAGAGCTATGGTGGGGACAGTGTCCAAGGCATCTGAAAAAATGCCTGACTCTGAGGCAGCACCGCTCTGATCTCCATCCAATTTTACTCGTGCCACAAAGACAAATTTTTCAACAGGGTGGAGTAATAGGAATAATTGTGACTTACTGTCTTTTATCTGTTTGCAGGTCTCTGAGAACAGCTTCTGGTCATTGCAGGTGAATGAGCAAAGGTAAAAAGACTGTGTTTATGTGTGAGTGTGCTGCTAGTTAACAGAGGAGGAAAACTGCTGTAAAGTGGCTATGGAGCCATGTTCCTTGGAATGTTTGATTTTAGGACTTAACCTACATTATTCTCCTGTGGTTGGCATCCATTTCTTTTCAAAGGCTTGCCACTGAGAATGGAGCATGCTCTAAAAATAATTTCTGTATATTTTAAATTCTATCTTCTAAATTCAGCCTCGCTTGTTGCCAGCAATGAAGAGCATTGGTCTCCTCAATGCTGCTTCTCAGTGCAGCAAATTCCAGCGTGCTCAATGCATAGTTAGAGACAATCAAGAGGTGGACTTATCCAGGAGATCAGTTTCAATTTTGTGACCTGTGGATAAAATGTGTGTGAGGTTGCTACCAATTTAGCAATTCCTTTATTCAGTGTGAGGCTGCAGGTTTTTCACTCTTCAGAGAAAATGATTTGAAATAACCTTTTTTACAGCATTATGGCTGAACTCTCATTGCCACCTCCTGGCTGGTTTAACTTTCCTTTATGTTAACAGGATCTCACTTTTCTTTTTTTTTTTTTCTTTTTAAGTTTCCAGCACTTGTGTAACAGACAAATCCTAAGAAGGTGTTTCCAAGCCTGGAGGAGACACATCCTTTGGAAGAGGGCTGCAGCCAGGCAGCTTCACAGAGAGCAGCTGCTTCGGAAGGGCCTGGGTGCTCTGCAGTGGGCTGTGCACCAGGGGAGGACACAGCTGGAGGTGGCCCAGCAGAGATATGCTTCAACTTTGCTGGCTGCCAGTTTCCACAGGGTAAGGACAGGCTAGGGACAGTGGAAGAGGTGCCATGCGTTTTGTGCAGTCAGAGAAAGCAGAAACCCTGTTTGGATAGGGAGGAGGAAGTGATAAACCTATGTGAAATTCAGTGACAGGGACCCTGATACCAGTACTCTGTCTGCAGTTTGTTCTAATCATGTGGTTTCTTTTTCAGTGGAAGGAAGCTGTGGCAAAACAGAGCAAGAAGGAAGCTCTGCAGCCTGAGCCATATTCTTATACCCAAAGTTCATCAGCAGGGGGTTTTGGAGTAGGAAGATTAGCAGCTATGACAACCTCAGCTCAGCATCAGCTTATAACAGAATACTCAAAAGAAGCAGAGCAAGCTCGTAGGTGAGCTGAGAGTGTTCTCTTTCTGCTACCTTGAACAAGGGGAGGTTTACAAACACAGGGAAAATTTTTCTCAAATGATGGCAAACTTGTTTCCATGTTCTTGGGTATGTTGCTGCAGATAAACACTGCAAGGACTCATAACTTAGTTTTAAGAACTGAATAATCCTATTTCAGAGTTCCTGTGTACTATTGTTTGCAGTCTAATTTGAGTATCTGACAGAAATACTCCTGTACTAATTCTTGGCTTCAGCTGTCACCTGCATATGTGAAACAGATGTAAATGAGACTGGTGTGAGGCAGTACTACAGTCTCTAGCAATAGTTTGTTTCAAAAGAAAAGCCTTTTGTTGAACATTCTGATTCTTAAGGCAGAAGAACAAGTCCAGAAAAAAGAGAGAGGAAAGTTCTGGATTCTGTTCTGTGAGTGCTTCTGGAAGGTGGATGTTAAAGCATGCTTATGGCTGTTTCAGGGTGGAGGGAGAGCTGTGGACACAGCTTCGTCATAGGCAGAGAAGAGATGAGTTCTGCTGGAGAGCTGAAGCAATCAGAGACATGAGGCGCCTGGCTGGTAAGCACACATTCCACGGCCTTGGACTGTGGAAAACTTCACCAAGTTTTTAGTTTGTGTCTAGTAGTTGATTTGACCTGACTCTTTCAGCTGCAAATAGCTGGGCCAGTATCTGTGATGGTGGAGGGTGGCCACTCACCCTTGTCATACACCTTTTGCCTTGTTCCTTGTATGAATTCAGCTGCAGCAAGTGCTGTTGCACCAGCATTGTGAGCTGCCTCCCTTAAGTGCCCCTCCTCAGGCAGCTGGAGTTCAGCCAGGGAATGTTTGCTGTGTGACACTAAGTTGTTTGAATTTCTTCTAAGTTTTCTCCCTGTTATCTCTTCCTGCCCTGTGACACAGCAGCTTTCAGACTGTGGCGCCTGCAGAAGGAGCTGCTGAGCAAAGAGGAAACCAGGCTTTTGGAAGCCCGTGGCCTGCTGGAAAAGAAGAAGCTGCAAAATATTTTCCGGATGTGGCGTTCCCGATGCTTGGAAACGAAACAGATTTTAGCACTGACAACTCAAATCCAAAGAAATTTGGTCTCCCGGTGAGTTCATGGGGTCTGTTTTTCATGTGAAAACTCTGTTCACTGTGAAGATCCAAGGAGTAACAGAGCCAAGCCAGAAAGTTCTATCTTAGAGCCATCTATGCTTTTGTTTTAGGAGTTGATTATAGTAGGGGTAGAAACAGGAAAAGGAACTACTGTGGCCAGAAATGTTATGATTTTCCCTCTGTGCACTGCCAAACCTTTTGGGTCCAGAGCTTTGAAGTCCTGAAAGACCAAACCCAAGAGTAGCCACTGTAAGCATGACAGTGTCTTTTCACTGAAATAAATAATAGAAGGAGATGAAAGTTTCTGTCTTCCCTGAACTAAACCCAGTCAGTCTCAGGAAGAGACACAAGCTCGTATGTGTTTTTCCACGTGGTTTTATTTTGTTTTGGTATTCTCAGGTACTTCGGTGCATGGAAGGAGAGCGTCGAGCAAAAGGCACTTGACAGATGCAACCTGGCCCATCTCAGAGCAGTATCACTGAGGAAGCACTTCCAGCAGTGGGTTGAGATGCTGCAGGTCAGAGGTGGTGATAAGCAGGCAGTGGTGAACCTCTTCCTGCTACGATGGAGGCAGCATCATGGTGAGCAGCTTGGGGTCTGTGCAGAATCTAAGCTTTGGAGGTGCTTAGGCTCCTTCTTCCTATTCTTTTACAACGAAAACTATCAGAAAACAGCCTGATAACAGAGAGACTCAGATGATACAGGGCATGAACAAACCACACAGGGCAGAGGACTAGTTCTGGATGTGTCAGTGAAGCTCCAGGGAGATTTGTTGCTCTGCTTCATAAACCTGGCAGAAAATCTTAAACCTTACTGAAAAGAAGCAGTTTGAGGGGTGGGCTGAGTTGGGAATGCCTTCCGACAAAGGATCTCTTGTTCCTTTATGTAACTGGTCAAGGAGCAGTTTTAAGCTCAGAAGCTGACAAGACAGTGACAGAGAGGCCTGAAGGCCACCCATCATGGACTGTGGAGAGACAGCTTGTGGAGAAAACAGGCTGCTGTTTTGATGACTTCTGCCAAAAGCTGAAGCTGCAGAGAGTGTATCTGCTGTGGAAAGCAAGGCTGTGTGAGCATCACAAAGCTAAGTGAGTGCAAAAGAGCCAGTTTCTGGAGCCCTGCCCTCATTAGTAGTGTCCACTTGATTTCCTGATCCTTCTGGAAGAACCTCTTTTACCCCTTCTATCATCCATCATGTCTGTACTAGTGTGCTGCTCTGATATCCCTTTTCTGTCACTGCTGTCTTAATATCTTCTGTCTCAGTTCTTTCTCTCAGACTTTGGAGCAAAGTAGACTCAGAAAAGCTCTGAAATTATGGCACCAAAAGTCTCTCATGCTGAAGACAATTGAGCAAAGTTCTAAGCACTCACACAGAGGAGCTGTCTATGAGGAACCTCTTGCCGTGCTGTTTTCTGAGGACCTCTCAACATCATCTGGCTTTGACAGCAGTGCTCCAGCTACTCTGACCTCTCAAAGCTCGTTGGAAAAGGTGAGGAGACCTTGAGACATGCAGGTTGCTCTGGGGTATTAAATTGCTGGGATTTTCCAGGGGAATATTTGTGCTCCAACATGATATTGTTATCTGAAGAGCATTGAGCCTGTAGGATCCTGAAGTTTAAATGGAATTAGAAAGTGTAAAGTCAATGTTCTCTGTGCCCTTTCTGGTTCATCATTTAGTGATGTGGGGAGGTACTGAGCTAATAAAGTTCTTTTGTGTATTTGCTCCTGTTTGTGGCTGCAAGGTGGAAGGGATGAGGTTTAAAGAGCCTCATGACTGGAAAGTGCATATGCCCATTTCCCCTTTTCTCGGTATAGAAATACCTGTATTTCTGCATTCAGTATAGAAGTAACTTTTTCGTCACTTACATGTTTGCATTCCAAAGCTGTACTTTCTAGCCTGCAGTTCCTTTGGATGCACTCTGGTTTTCCCTGAGTCCTTGGTAAAAAGAGGAGAGCAAATGGCATGGTCAGAACTGTTACCTGAGTGCTTCCACACGAGGACATTCACCTGACAGTGTGTTCCTCCCTTCACACTTGCAGGAATGCAGCCTCAGTGACAGTAGCCAGCACGGCTTCTCCTCCCTTCTGATCACTGAGGATGTCACACACCTGCCATGCCACAGCTCTTTCCTGCAACTCCACCAGTGCACAGAGCTGCCAACTGAGCTGGGTGGGGAGCTGTGCTGGCAAACCTCCTTTCTTCCACAGAGCACTGGATCTGGGTGAGTTGGAGACTGGTTCTTTGGGATGCTGTTAGCAGTGACCCCTTGTTTGGTCTGGCTGAATTCCTTCCTTTTGGATAATCCCTCATGTCACCTCTCACCATCCTTCCAAGAACTTAATCCTCTTGTTTCTTTCCCTTTTTCCCCAACGCTCTTGTCTTACAGAAGAAATTGGTTTGTGGGAGATCAATTCCAGTCTTTGGTGCTGCAGGGTCCAGACAAAAATACCCAGTCTCTCACCAGTTACTCTGCATGGGAAGAGGTGAGGCTGCAAAGTGGTGCATAAAATGTAAATGTACAAGTGTTTTCTGCATAGCCAAATTTAGCAAAGAGCCTCTGGTTTTCAATATCAGCATATGGAAGGTCTCACTTTGTTCTTTTCTCTCAGACAGAATCTTTGGGAGATTGGAGATTTTCCCAGGGTAACTTTTCCCTATCATTTGCCAGTTGAGTGGAAATGGTTCAGGTGTGAAGGGTTTAAAAGGGATGTGTCATGTCTGAGTGCTCGTGTAGGGTGTGTATGTTGGCGACAGAGAGCAGGGCAATCATAGAAGTCACAGCAGCAAGGAGAAAGGACTGAGCTGCATGAAATAACTGTGCTATAACAGCAGTTCAAGGCTCTTTTTTGCCTTTCTGGATTACAGGACTGCAGTTCTGACAAGGAAGTGAAGAGTTGCTGGCAGCAAGCAGAGAAATGCTGCCTGCAGAGGTACTTCATTGTCTGGTCAGCTCGGACTCAACAACATGTAAAGGCCCAGCAGTACTGCAGGCACATTCAGCTGTCTCGGTAGGGGTTGTGCTTTCCAAAAGTTTCCTAAAGCTGTCTGTTCTGAAAGCTTTACACTTTCTTTTTAAAAAAAAATAAAATCTTCCTCTAGCTGTCTTTTTCTGTCTTTAGTGGGAGTTTTGCAACCCATTATTTACCAGCTTTAGAATTACTATATCTAAACACAGTAGTTTCTGGTTTGATGGGATGCCCTACAAATTAGAGCAAGCCCAGCATTGCTGATTAGAAGTCTTGGTAACTTCCTATCCATTGAACTGGCCTTGTTCTCTGCAGATTCTGAAGTTGAAGAGCACAACAGGCTTGGCATAGCCAGGACAGAGCACCTCACTCCTAAGAACTTGCCCTGACCATTGTTTTCCCTGACATTTAATGGGAAAAGGATGTTAACAGATCAGATGTATTTTTAAAACTCCCACATGCGTATGCTTGTTGTTAAAATGTTCAGTTGCAAGGGTGTGAATCTCTGTTGCTGCAGCTGGTGCAGTGACCTTTGTCTTTCTCAGAGCCTTTCTCAGCTGGCACCACTGGGTCACGGAAAGTAAGAACCAAAAAGCAGCAGCAGCAGCCCTGAAACATGGAGTTCATTGCTGCCAGGCAGCTTTCAGCCTGTGGAAAAGGAGACTGGCCCAGAAAGTGGAAGTTGACCGGAGGTTCAGGTGTCACGTTCACCAGATCACTGCAGATGCTTTGTGGCGTTGGCATTCCTGCTGGCAAAGTGAGTGACCACATCCCACTTGTGTCTGTAGGAGAGGGATGGTTGGGATGGAGAAAGCCCCACTTCTGGCTGTAATTCTGTGCACTGCTCATCTGGAAAGGTACATACTAATCCAGGGGTCAGTGACTGCCTGTGTCACTGCATTCCTCTGGCTTCAGCAGGACAAGTGCCCTGCTGTTTTGTAGTGCTTTGTTAGGGAAGATGCTCCTTTGGCACCTCTACCTGCACTACAGGTGCAAGAAGGGTTCAAGCAGTGCATTTCGGGGGAGTAAAATGGAGTTCAGTGCAGCATTCCAAGCTTGAACACGTCTCCTCAGACCCACCAGTCAGGCTTTGCTTCAGCAGAAAAAGGGTGTATCTTTTGGGGTGGCTTGACAGCCCTGATCATGTCCCTCAAGGAATCCCACATGCTCTAAGTGTTACTTACACTGTGGCATGAAAGGAGCACTCCCAATTTTTGATGGAAAACTGCCTTGCAGATAAGAGTGGAAGTGATCTGTGATACCTTGTAGGGAAAATTAGACGGCCTTGCAGACAGTGAACTACATTGGGCTCACAAGGTGTTGTGCTTTCTCCCAGGGAATCGTGCTCTGAGGGAGCTGCAGCAGCAATGGGCTCAGCACAGCTGCCAGCAGAAGAAGAGGCTGGTCCTGCAGACATGGAGTTACCAAACAAGGAAGCAGAAAAATGCTGCTTTGTTCTGGGAACGTCTTCTCCTGCACAGGTTTGTTTCTTGACCTCAAAGCATTTCCAAGAAAATCTGTGAGTGAAGACCAATTTATGTAGCAGATAATCCAGAGTGTTCAGAGCAGGTTTGGGTTTGAAAGTGCAGATAACTTGTGTGTAAATAGAGCTTCTGTAGGAACACTTCCTGGATGCTTCTGTGTTAAGGAGTCTCTTACCCACAGCCTCACACTCCCCATCTCATTCTTCTCATTCAAAACTCTTCTTTACAGAATTTGTGTTCAATCTTGTTTATGCAGTGTTGTATTTGTACTCTAAGCAATGGAGATGCAAACAAACTTGTGTAGTTTAAAATATTGAAACCTTGTTTTCACTGGAATTATTCAGTATTTGTTGAAAGGAATAGTGGGCAAATATCTTTCAGAGATCTGATGTTTACCATCCTGAGTCTTTTAGGATTCTGGACACAGTGTGTTGATTTTAATTTAATGTGAAAAATTGAGTTCAATATATTCCTGCAGGAAAGCAATATCCAGTAAAGCCTATGAAGGGAGAACCATGATATTCAATTCATCTTGGTGTTAGTTACAGTATAGGTGAAGCTCTAGTATGGTTTGCAATTTTATGTTGCAGATCCTGATAATACAAGAATTTAATTTCTTTTCTCTCTTAGCTGTGTTCAATGCCTTTCTCATTGCAGTTTTGTTTGTGGTTTATGTTGTGTGAGACTGGTGCCTGCCTGAGTGCAGAGAAGTGTCCAGCTGCAGTGAACCAGGAATTGATCTGGTGTTTCTCTTTGAAATAATTCAGGAGGATAAGAATGAATAAGATCATTTATGCCAAGCTTTGATTTAAAGCATGAGAGGTGCAGGTTTGGCCCTAGCAGGTTTCCCTTTGAATTGCAGGGTCAGGCTGAGAGGAAACAAAGGTCTACAGAGGAAAATGCAGCTAAAAACCCAGCAAAATTTTGGTGGCTGTGATGCTGCACTCAACTGCATTTTCCTCTGTAAATCCATCTCTGCGGTAGCTCCCTGGTGGGAATTGTGTCTGGGAGAAGTCCTTAATGTTGCTCCTTCCTGTCGAGTGTGTCTCCATCATTAATCTTCCTTCTGGGTCTCCTTTGATGAGAGAGCACTTCTAATTTCTCACCTGTATATGGCACAGGCTGAGCCCTGTCTCTTCCAAGGGGGGCATTTTTCATGCTAGGATAACCTGCAATAGATTCTCTTGATCTTCCAAGAAGCCTGCCAGGCAGAGGATATTTACACCTCTGCCCTATGGTGCAGTGGGATGATTTGCATAATGAAAGTCCAAGTGGAAAGAGAAACCAAAAGGATAAGCCAGGAGTTAAAAGTAGATTGGATTCTAGGGTGGCCTCCTGTGCATCAGCCTGCAAGATACAGAGAGATTATTGTGGGTGCAGATTTACAGTGCTGTTAATAGTAACTCCTGTAGACATTGATTTTTTTGAAAAAAAATTGTCTCCATAAAAATTCTAGTTTTACATCCCACGTCCATGAGCCCCTAGTTTGTGACAGCCAAGAAACAAAATTAAAATCTGAATCTTGACAAGCTGCTGTCTTAAATGCAGCAAACAGACTTCAGGAATCTGTTGGGTTCCATGCTGAAGGAGATTTTAGCAGTTGTATTCTCATCCCATAAAGAAAAAGCCTTCATCAGACAGCCTTATGGTCAGCTGCTGGCTCAGAGAAAGATTGAAGACTGACTAATTTAATTCTTCTTTTCTTTTGAGGGATTCACTGTGTGTAGTAGCAGGGCAGCCTAGGAAAAGTGTTTGTTTTGTAGGCAAAGGAAAAGCATAGTGTAAAATTGGATTCAGTTTGCAGAGGCCTTTGAAGAGGAAGAAATGCTGAAATGGCCAGAGGGAAGCAGACACACTCCTGGGCTTTGAGTAGTTGAGAGGCAACAGTGTTGGGAATATGAAGTGAAATAAGGGCAAGTTTCCAGCAAAAATACACTGTAGTAGAAGAGTCTGAACTTAAACCTCCCAAAGACAATGCATTGGAGAATTAAGTAGCATGGAGAAAGATCCATAAATGCTGATGGCAGAAGGAATAATAGGAACAGCCATTTTGTTGTAGAGAGCTCTTTGGCTTGCTCTGACCATTTACATGGACCCTGCAGGCTGGGTGAGAAGGTGGAATGTGGTCTGACATGAAAATGTCATTTCAGGTATTGCTACTTTTCTGTGCTTGTACTGTGTTTCAGGTGCCTCATCACCTGGGCCCAGGTCACTGCCTGTAGTCTGAGGCAGCACGAAGCCCTCTCTCACTTTAAAAGGGTCAGAGAGCACCGTCTCCTACTTGTGAGCTTTACTGAGTGGAGGAACAAATTCTTGAGAGCTGAGCAGCAAGTGCCAGGAGAGAGAAACCACAAATGGCAGGACCCCTCTCCAAGTAAAGCCTGTCACCGGTGGAGAGTGGCTGCCAGAGGACAGCAAGTCCTGCGCCTGGGATCTGTGGCTACTGTCAAACAAGTAAGAGATGAAGATCCCTGTGAGACAGTTATTCTTAACTGCCTGTTCCCTCCTGAAGACTCACTGAGTCACGAGGCAGTGAAATATAGTGACAAGGCTTGTATAGAAACCTAGTTTGATTTGTGGTGACTGCTTAGTCCCTGCTTTGAAATTCTTTACAGACTGTGCACAAAACTTCATCACCATAATCTGGCACTGATTGCAGCAACCATCTGGAGCACAGCAATAAGGAAAGGGGACATTTTGACCAGAGAGATGAGAGCACTCCTTCTCTGCTCAAAGATGAGATGGGATAATCACTGTCCCTGCAGAGCAGAGTGAGCTGTCAGAGTTGCAGCCTTTTTTAAAAGGCTCAGAGCTCGCAAACCACAAAGAGGTCGATTGATTTGGAAGGGCTGAGTCAGTCCTGCTGGGATCTCATCTGTGCAGTTTCCAGCCTGGGGTCTAGCACATTAAACTACCTGCAGGGCTGTGAGCATAAATGTATCTTTGAGGCTGGTTTGTGTGAGTGCTGTCTGTGTGTGCTCTGTTTACTCTTGGCTGCAGCTGTGTAATTTCTATTTGCAGGCCTGCAACTACTGGACCAAAGCAGCTGCCTTTTCCCAGTGCTTACGGCAGCGCAGTACCCTGATAGGGGCTAGGAAAAGCAGGAAGATGGCTCTGTCCTGGTCCATGAGTAAGAATCCTCCCTCCTCTCTTCCTTTCATGGAGCCATGTGGGGAGTGTGTGTGAGGAGGGAAGGGGAGTAGTGTTTGCCAGCGAAATGACTGGGATTTCTCTATGGAGTAGGAGCTCATTGCAGCCAAACTCTGTCTTGTGGGATACTTCTGTGTTGAGGAGCCAAAGGACTAGAGGCTCATGGCAGCTCTGATCTGTCCCTTCCCAGCTGCAGGGTTAGCTCCTGTGTGATTCTTCCTTCTTTTCCTAGAACGCAGAAGCAGAGAAGAGGGTTCAGCACTGGCTGGACTTTTTCCCAGTGCCATTCAGCGCTGGCTGGTGATCTACAGAAACCAAAACAGGGCTGAAAGGCTGCTGCTCCCTCGCCTGGTGGAGACGCCTGTTGTGGTAGGACCTTCTCATGCACATGGAAGGATCCAGGAGAACAAAGCAGAGGTGGACTTGGAGGAGTGGGATGAGAAGTGTCTCGGGTAAGTGGAGTGAAGGGCTCTGGCCTTCCTCTTGCCATCAGGGAAGGGCTCCCTTTTTGGGCTGTTGGGCTAGTAAAGTTTATTTGCCTCCCTTGCCTGCAGGAGGAAGTATCTGAGGTGGTGGCATCACACAGTGGTCCTTCGCCAACGCCAGCGTGAGAGGAGACTGCTCTGCCTGGCAAGGGGGTGGCATCAGTGGAAGGAAGCCAGCAGGGTGGTGACACTGGCTCAGGAGCTGGTGAGTCTCTGGTGCCACCAGGGGGGCAGGGATGGGTGTTCAGCCTGAGAGATGAGAGATGGCATGAGAGATGAGATGGGACCAGTGTGCACCAGAAATCCCGGTTTGCTGCTGTGGATAGTTTTTCCATTGTTCTTTTTGAACTGCGAGCATGGCACACTGGCATAACTACAGATTTAGTTGTCTTTTGCCCCATCTTACAAATGGGAAGCTGAAATAGGATGATTTGTGCAGATTGTCTGTACACTGTGCAAAAAGTTCACAGCAAGTATTACAATCTTTGTCCTCGTATTTGTTCCTGATACTTGCCACTGGTGTCCACAGCCTACCAAGGGCTGTCATTCGGCTTCTTCTTCTGCTCAGGCCTATATTCTGCCTTTCTTCCTTTCTTCCTGGGCATTAGCTGTGTGAGATGTGCTCTGACCTTGCCAGGGGACAGGATGATGCCTGTATAGTGAGCACATCCATAATCACTGAGGAGCTGTGCTTGGGCACAGTGGGGAACTGTCATCTCCCCAGGGTACTGGGACTTAATTAACCACAGTATTTGCAGGAGACAGTAAGAGCTTTGTTAGTCAGCTCTGTTTGTTACCAATGCAAAGTCATTCAAGAGGGACCTGGGAAAGCAACTGGAAGCAAGGTAGGACTTGAGGGAAGTGAGGTAATTTGCCTGCCAGAGCCCAATTAATCTGTACACTGCCTCTTTTGCTGGCAGGACCAGCAGCGACTGATAGAAAAGGCCTGGAGGGTGTGGAGACGAAGGTATTTGCAAAACTGTGTGGTAGAGAATTTTTTGAAGGAGGAAGCCAGGAGCCTCCTGTCTCAGGTAAGCCTCAGTTCTGTGGGCCTCAATGGACCCCAAAGGGAAAACTAGTGTTCCCTGTCTTTCTCTCTCTGCACAAAGCACTTGCTAAGGGACAGGTTGAATACATCAAGGCACAGGACTTGCCAACAACAAAGGGAAGTAGCTTCCAGCTTTACGTGGGCTCATCTTTGGGTGTTTTTCAAAGCTTTGTGTCACCAGTCAATTTCCCTGACGTGTGCCCCCTTCCCCACTGTTATTAGTGATGTTAATCCACTAATCCCCTGCCTCTGGAGAGCCCACTCAGGGAAGAAACAGGCTCCACATTGGTGCAGGAGGACTGTGCTGACTCGTACCCAGGGGTAGCCACATCACTATGAATTTGAGCGAACAGGCAATGCCTTAGAACTCATATCCAGTTTGCTCCTCTGCCTGCCTCCCAGAGATCCATGGAGGATTAAGTCCCCCTTCAAGGACATGGGAGCAACTACTGAAATTAGAGGGCAGAGGGAGCATTGGTCTTTCTTCTCTCACATTGATTTGTACTGTGCATGTCACTTATTTGCTACAGGAAAGACAGGGAAGGGCTCTGAGTGAACGGTGAGGCAGCTGACAGAGGCATTGCTAGAGGGAAAGCTGTGTTTATGGTTCTGTGAGAGTGGCTGCACCCCCTCAAGGGCAACCTGAGTATTTGATTTGTCCACTTTCCTCTCTCAGGCCTTTGGAAGGTGGCGGCAGCTCACAGCATTCCAGCTCAAGGACAAAGGATGCTGCTGAATGGAGGGGGACTGCCTGCAGCTGCTGCTCATTTCAGGACACGTGGAGGATCCGGCTCCTGTCACAACAAAGAGCTGGTCCTGTGCAGTTGAGAAAGAGAACACTCTGCTCTTGTGATAAAAGCAGTGCTGCAGGCCAGAAGGAAGACAGCCAAAGGACACCCAGGAAGAGATGGTACCCAGTGAAAAGTCCCCTTCAAAGGATTTGTATCCTACCTCCTTAGCAGCACAAAAGAAGTTACTCCCCATCATTGTGAGGTTGCATTCCCTTCTCCTCTGGACCCTGCTTTTGCTGGAGTTCTGATTAAAGGTCAAAAACTACCTTGTAGGCTCTCCCTTTACTCAGTCTTTTTTTCATGGACAGGAGTTTGGTGTCAAGCAGGGGAGTAAGCAAATATAGCCATCTTAGAGATAAGCAAGATTTTGCCTGTACTAGATCCTGTTGATTCCAAAGTGTGAACCGTCCTGGGGAGGTGCAAACACAGGTTTTTATTTTTAGATTTGGCTCTTCCTCTGGGGTGGGGAATTCCCACATGACTCCCACCTCCTCCCCCTGCCTAGGTCCATCAGCTCTTCATTAAGCCTTTCAGTAGGTGGCCAACCTCCTGACTGTTTCCTGCTGGTTCCTTTCTGTGCTGAATGGGCAAAGGATGGAGAAACCTGCTGGGAACAGCTGAGCACCAAAAGCTTTGCTGAGGCGAGACAGGCGTGTCAGATCCCCAACCTTCCCATTACTTGTCTCTGTGATTGATGCCCTGTAATTACCCCGGATATATGAGCCCGGTCTCAGACAGCTGTAACAAGAGGGTCTGAAGAACCTGGAAAAGGCTTTTCTTCCTTGCTTGTTCAAAAGAGATGCTCACAGCATGGTGGGGGAATCTCCAAATCCCAGTGGGAAGTGCCCCAAGGTCTTGTTTTCCTAGCCTGAGGTAGCTTTACAGGATTGTTAGGTACACAAAGCACCCTCAGTAGCTTCCCCAACCCCTTATTCCAAGGCTGTGGGGCCTAAGGCTGTTAAGAGTCATTAAGTCAGGAAAGATAACCTGTCTTCCCTTATAGGCAGAGAAGGACCAATACAACTCCTGTGACCTTACAGAACTGAGCTAAAGACTGAAGGTGGTTACTTCTAATCAATCTAGGATTTAAACTGGAGCTTCGGCCATACTTAATGTAGGAAATGTGACAGAGTGTGTGACAGAGCGAGTAGCTTGCAAAGAACCTGAGCCTCTGCTAGATAGAGTGGCCTAGTACAAGGGACATGGAGTTGTGTATTTTATTGTACATAATCTAAGATAGAGCACGACACTAGTCTCATACAAATTGAGATTCACATAGTCCTATTAGGAAAAAAAACCCAGGAAATACAATAAAAAGAAAAACATTAGGAAGAAAAATTGAACCTTCTTCTGGAGTGAGTACAAAAGAGCCTGATGTTGAAATATATTTTAGGAGTGCAATATAAAAGCAATTTGACCTTCTTTTCTAGGTTGGTAACTTGCTGAAATAACCCCCTTGCATAGGCACAGCTGATGGAGTGTTTTTGCCCCCAAGACAGCATTTCTGGCATGGGAAAGTTACCAGAATCCCATGGAGTTTTATCACATTGATGCACAAGAGTGAGTTGTCCTGTTACTGTAATCAACACAGCCATGATTAGCAGCTCTTCATCCCACACAGCTGGCCTTGAGGCTCAGCCTGGAGCCTCAGCTCAGAGGCTGTTGTTCAGGGGGAAGGGCTCAGGAAACCTTTGTGCTGGAGACAGAAGAGCATGTAGTGTGGGTTTGGGAGTGTGTCAACCATCAGCACAGGAGCCGCTCCTGCTTCTTTCCCCGAAGTCAGTGGACGGAAGGAGGAAGGAAAAGATTAGAAGAATTTTCACTGCCGAGTGGGAGAGTTCAACAGCTCAAAAGTATCATCCACGACTTGCCAGAGGCAGTTTTCAAGTGGGAAGTCGTTGTCCACCAGGTTGACCAAGTAATAGTTGTCATGGATGTACTGGATGATCATGCGAGAGGGCGACTCCTCCTCGTAGAGCTTGGCCCACTGCTCGATCCACAGTGCAAAGGCCTCATCCTGACAGGGGGAAACAGTGTTGGCAGTTGTGTAGTATTTTTGTGTTACTTAAGACACCCAGGGTCCCAAATGTAAAAACCACAGGCTGGCCAGACTTCTCAGTAAAAATGGCAAGAGTTAAGCAAGGATCCCTGTGCTTTCCAGTACCCAGAGCTGAGACACGTGCAGTACAAGGAATGGCTCAATGCTGCCCCTGTGTGTGTGTAAGAGGGGAGAGAGAGCCACTGTCCAGCATACAGCAGTGGTGGCTCCCAAGCCCCATTTACTGGGCACATTGTTTTCGAAGAGCTCTTGCTGGAGCTGAGGGAGCAGGAGGAGCAATACCTGAACCTCTGTAAGCCAATATTGCAACAGCCCTCAACTGTGCAAAGGGTCACTGACTAAAACCAAGCCAGACACTGAACTTGCATGATGTCACAGCAATGTATCCAGCAGGAGGAAGGACTCACCTTCCAGTAGAGGAAGCTTACAGGATCCACTACAGTGGGCTGGATGATCTCCCTGCCTGGGAAGATGCCCCAGGTGACAGCATTGGGTTGCAAATCTGGAGCATTGGTGATATTCTGGCCCTGCCAAAGGAAGGAAAACCTTTCTGAAGCAGCTGCTGGAGAAGGGACTGAGTTGGAACACATGCATTTACCTTCTCCTTGTGCAGCAGCTGTCTGGTCTCTTACATCACACCGGACTTGCTTTATTTTCCCTTCCTCAGCCCTCACTGCATGTTTGCAGTGACATCTGAATCTTTGATATTTGCCTCTCTCCCCAAGTGGTGAAAGGAAAGGTTCCTGTGCCCAATGCCTACCTTGACATTGACAATGTGGTAGTTCACCCGCAGCTCGTATTTCTTCAGCACTTTGAGCAGTGCTGTGACGATCTCACTGGAGGCAAAGAACTCCAGGTATGCCTGCAGGGAGGGATGAGGGAGAGGGAGGAGAATCAGCCTGAAATCATGGCAAGACTGGGACAAATACAGGAGAATGAGGACAGTTGTAGCGTCTGGGCTGCCTTGGATGTTCAGCCCCAAAAACATGTACTAAGAGTAGGGTTGAACAAAGGGTGGAGCTAATCTATAACAGCCGGGGAAAATATATAACTGGGGACAGCAGAGGAAGCAGCCCAGAAGAGTGACCTCAGGAAAGCTACGTGCTTCCTGTCTGCACCCACACAAGCAGATGGGCTTGAATGAACTCCAGTGTAACCACAACTGCTGCACCAGGAAGCAGCCTGTGCCAGAGTGCTTGGAAGAGGCCTGAGCTTGACCTCTGTTCTACAGCAGTGTTTCACCAAGGCAGCTCAGCCTGGTGAGAGCAGAACTCGGGGGTCTCAGCTGGGCTCTCCCAAGCACCACTCGCTGTTGTCATCTTTTGTTCACAATTCTCCCCGTGTGTTTATACCGAATTCTGTACTTGCTCTGTGCTTGGCTGCTCCCAACAACTGCTTCCCCTCCCCCCATTTCCTGGCTATTGTGTGAGATGATGGATTTCCCTCACCTCGGGGGAATTTTTTCCTTTGAAAAACATAACTGCATTTGCCATCTGCTGGTCTCTGGCTTTAGTGGTTTGGATCCCTTTTGAACAAGGCTGCTTTGTTTCTCAGTATGAGCCACTTGCCTGGTATTTACCTTGATGGGAGATTCCTATCACAGCCATTAGTGGCAAGGCTCTAGGGCCTGAAATGCCTGACAGTGGGAGGCAGGACTGCTGACAGGCCAGGGAAGAAACCTGGCAATTGTCTGAAAAGCACAGCACAGTGCTGTGGGCTGGAGGCAATTGTAGAGAACTCTGCCTTATAGAAGGACAGACAAGAGTTTATAAATGCCCAATTATCACCCTAAGAAGCTGGGTGGTAGAGATACTACCTCACTGATTCGCATTTTATGAAAAACCTGGATGCCTCCTGCACCACTGAGTGATATGAGATGCAGTGGACAGGCACATGTTTCTATCTAAAGCTTCACCGCCCTGCTCTAGAAATAAGCTACCAATAATTACTTGCTGAAAGTAAATAAAAGAAACAATACACGTTTAATAGATGTTCTGAGGTAGGAGAAAACAGCCATGACGCCAGCCAGAGAGATGACATAGTCTGGCTCTTAAGACACCAAAGAAGCTTTGCCTCATCTCACCAAGAAGGCATTAACATAAGGAGCAGGCAGAAAGATTATCTGGATGAAAGCCTGGGACCTTCCAACCTAACAGAGACCAAACAGGGTCATAACTCTTTGCTGCCTAGCCCGGAGCAGTACAGTACCTTTTGGAAAACATAACCCCCACTGGGCCCCCAGCCTACAATGGGGTCTGTGGATGGTTTGCCATTGATGTTTGGCTGGGAGTTGATGGTCAGGATTCCTCGTCTGTTGACCTTCTCCAGCTGGTCCTTCAAAAGGTTGGTTTCAGTAGCAAGAGGGTCATCATTCCAAGGCATGCACGTAACCTAGTCAGGAGAAAGGATAGCTCACAATGGATGGAACAACCCTTTGATTGCCATCTTGATGTTGAAGGAACTCATAAGTGCCTTATGGTCTCAAACACACCTGCTTCAGGAGAGAATTCCCAGGTTTGGTTCAAGGAACAGGATATGCTCAACTCAAGAAGGATTTTGGTACTGGTCCTATCATACTGTAGCAGCTTTCCTTTTATGTTGAGCTCTGCCTGCTGGATCTCCTCCAACCACTATCCCAGCAAATCTTTTTGGATAGGAAGTGCTAGTTCATGTTTAGAAGAACAATGGTACCAAGGGCAAGAGGGAATATGCTCCATTGTCTGTGCCATCCCTTCCTGGGCAATCACTCACCTTGTACCCATTCTTGTTGGGTTCTCCAGTGATGTAACATGTGAACACTTCAAAGACACTTTCCTCACCAGTCAGCTCTTCTCCCCACATCTTCAGAAGCTCCTCCCGGGGAGACTTGCTCTTCAGGTAGAAGAGGTAATAGTCCTTCAGTTCTCCAAAGGCTGGAGAGGAGGAGTTACCCCTGCAAGGGGAGCAGACACAGAATTAACAGGCCTCTAAGGAAGGTGAGCTGGTCTGGTGGTGCAGGAAGACAAATATCCAACAAAACCCATCTGGATACCAAAAACTTCAACATCTTGGTGCCATTCTCACCTCATTCAATCCAAACAACTGGGGAATCGTTTTGTCATGAAGCCACCTGTTCAGTGAGGCCCAAAGCGTGCCCAGAACAGCCATCAAGAGAGACCAGCTGTGCGTCAGGCTCTCCCACTGCAAATGAGGGCTTACCATCGGCCATTGGGGAAGTCATCCCACTCCTGGGTCCGGTAGATGTAGCTCTTAGGCCTGGAGGCCCAGAAGATGGGCCGAACATCTTCCACTCGTCTCTTGGGGTGAGCACTCACTGCCCAGGGCAGAGGCCGCCTGCATGGGAGGAGCAGATGTTAACACAGTTCTTCTATTAACTTTCCACTAAAGCCTGGAAGCCCTTTCCCCAGGGAAATTTGCCTCTGGGGAGGCAAAAAAACCAGAATAAATGTCAACCCATTCTTGTGCCTTCAGCAGATAAGGTGGGTGAATGTGAAAGTGGAACTAACAGAACCCAGTGTGTTCTGCTCACCTGGGGTCCTCCTTCCACAAGCCCAAGCGCTTCAGGACTTCTGTCGTGGCCACTTCCCTGTTGAGGGTGTAGAAGTGGAGCCCGTGCACCATTCCACTGTCCAGCAGCTCCCGGCACATGGACAGTGCCAGCTCCACCCCGTAGTTCCGGATCGCTGCATCATTGTCCTTGATGGGTTCAATCACATCTTTGATTTCCTGAGGCACTTCCAGCTTGGAGAGCTTCACCAGCTGGCGCAGGGAGTGGTAGCCCTGGATGAGGATGCAGAGGATTTTCATTTTTCCCAGTAACGTGGGTACTTGATCACAAAAGTGACAGATTTAGAACTGGGTCTCCTAGATTCTACTCCCAGGCCCCTTCTCTAGGATGGTAACACAGTCCAGGTCACATTACTTTAGGTGATTTCTTCCCATGCCCTTGCCCAAGCCCAGCACATTGACAGTGACAACACCTCAGGATTAGCAGGACATTGTCCTTTATATCTTTTTGCCATATGGGCACAGAAAGCCTTTTCAGCTTGTTATTACCTGCCTAAGTTTGTTTTAGCAAACCACCTACATATTGGTCACATGTTTAGCACTCTCACTTTCCAGAAATTTTGTGGAGTATACTTACAGACCTCTCTCTCTCTCTCTCTCAGGCCCTGACCCACAAACACCTAGCAGCCTGGATCCTTATTGCCTGCCCAAACACAAATTACTGGATTTCACCTGTATGGGGAAGATGCCAGGAATAATGGGGCAGGTGATGCCAATGGCTTGACAGTCTTTCATGAACTTCAGAAAGGTTTCTGGTTGGAAGAAAAGCTGTGTAATGATGAAGTCTGCTCCAGCAAAGACTTTCTCCTTCAGGTGCCTCAGGTCTGCCTCATAGCTCTCTGCTTCAGGATGACCCTTGGGATACCCTTTGCAGGGAAGTAGGAAGAAAAAAAAAAAAGGGGGGAAACCCTGGTGACCAGGACAACACACTAGAAATTAGGAAGTATCCAACCTGATTGCAGTGTCACAGCCCAGGCCCAAGGCAGAATTCCTGAGTTGATTTCTCTGTCTCAGACCTTACCCCCCACTCTGCAGTGGAAGACATTTACCTGCCACACAAATGTCAAAGTAATCATCGAATTCATTGCGAATGTGCTTAACCAGGTCAACAGCATGGTTGAAACCATCTACTTCTTCCTCCCATTCCTCACCAGCAGGATCTGAAAAGAGAACAAATCCACAGCTCTCTCCAACTGTTTGCTGAACTCTGATCTACTACTTCTGTAAAAACCTCCTGCCACCAAAAGGAAATCAAAAATGAAACACCCAAGTCTGCATTTTCAACCATGGACTGGTTTTGTCTACCCTTGAGCTGGAGTGACCACTAACAAAGGACTCAGGTGAAATGCAGTCTCAACATTTAATTCTTGCAAGAGGAGCCTTGAAGTCTTATTTCTCTGTTTTGTACCTTTGAATTGAACACAACAGCAGCACAGCCTCAGCCCTACACCTCACAGGAGAGAAGGATTCACCTCCACGCAGTGCCATGATGTTCTTGAGCCCGAGCCTCTTGGCCTTCTGCAGATGCCCCGTGATGTCATCCTTGGTCTGGTTGCAGCAAGTCATGTGCAGGATGGTCTCCAGGCCACAGTAGTTGACTGCAGTGTTGGCAATAATCATGGAAGAGGTCTCCTTGTCAGATCCTGGGTCCCCTGCGGGGTGCCACGTCACATCGATGAAGAGCGGGCCACCTGCTCCCATACGGTCAAACCTGTGGGGTTTAGAGCTGAGTCAGCCTACACCAGGTAGATCCTCTACCCACCAGGTAGCCATGTCCTCTCCCTATGCCTGGGATATCTTGCTCACTGTTGGAGTGCCAGCAACAGGCAGAGAGAGCTTGGGTGGCAACAGCAGGAGAGACCACAAAGTGTTGCACTAAGAACTAAGCAAGTAACCAATATAAATAAAGAAAGCCATCCTCGAAGTCTTTATGGAGAAGAGCTTACAATATCTTTGAAAAAGAGGCAACTGAGGTGTTCTCTGTACACTAACCTTCCTCCCTGCATGTTCTTTTGCATCGCAGAAGCCAAATCACTGTAAGAGCCATTCCGTTTGAGATGGAGACTCTACTGTAACTCCTTGATCCAAGTTTTAGTTGTACAGGCCACAAATATGAAAAGATGGACTAGAACTCTGTTGTGTTCCCAAGTGTGCCTAAGAGAGGAGACGAGGGCTCCCCTAACTTTGCTCTCTCTTGCTCCAAGTTGGAACAGGCCCTTCTGTTTAACATGACACTGGCATACAGCAGTTACAAAAAGAATTATCCAACACCCTCTTCTCCTCCAGGCAAGTACATAGCTGCTCCAGAATAACTTCTAGCTCTACTGAAAATTATCACCTTTCATTTAGAATTTAGATGACAACACCCATCACAGGGGCTGAAACTTTAGTCCTCAATAATACAGAGACATAAACCATAGTGGCTGGATGATTCTGAAAGCAAGTGGGAGCCTGTTCCAGAGGCTTTGGCACAGTGCCCATTACATGCAGAAAATGTTCTTTGGTAAGTACTTTTCTGCTTCACCTCCAGAGCACAACAGTGGGGTTGCTCCATCTTTCCCAGAGCATGGGAGGAGGGAAACTGCCTGGCCCCTCAGTAATCCCACCACAACACTTAACTCTTCAGGGCCTCCAAGGAAGACAAGTTACCTGGTGTCCATTACCCTCCTCAGCAGGAAAGCACAGCCCCATTACCTGCTTCGTCACCTGGAAGGGGAGACAGAGCATGGGGCAGAGCCTGCCTCATTAGCTATTTCCCAGCCCTCCACCACAGACATTCCTCTCTCCCCTCTCCCTTCTTGCAGCGCTCACCTGGAGATGAGGTTGACAGCGGCATTGGCTGTGCGTGGAGGGAAGAACTCCAGGGAGAACCACCTGTCTCCGGCCTCCTGCCGCCGGCGCATCTTCTCCCGCAGCCGCTCGTGCCGGTCGGCGTCGAGCACCGGGGTGGAGCAGCGGGAGCTGTCCTTGGAGCTCTCGCTCCCGCTGCTGCTGCCATCAGACCTGGAGCTGGAGCTGGCACTGCAGGGGTGCTGGGTCTCATTGACCATGGTGAGGGCTCTGGAGAGGGGAGCAGAGGGAGCACAGTGGGTGCGAGGCAGGACACACGGGGCTCAGCAGACGATTAGAGAAGCTGATGCCAAGACTCAACATTCATCATCAAGGAGTCCTTTCTGCCAGCTCTCGCTGTAGTGGGGCATCTGGTGAAAGCACATTGAAAAGCACGTGTTTAGATAGTGCTGAAGTAACACAGCAGTTGGCTTTGTGCCGCTTTGATGCGGCTCTTCAGTGTCTGCTGGGTCAAATTTGGCTCTCAGAAGTCAGGTCAACATCACTTTTGCCCTGGCTACAACTCAGCAAGCCAGGATGCCCATGTGAACCACGTGATGGCCTGTGACCTTGTGGCCTTGGGCTGGCCATGCCAGCAGATTTTTTTTTGTCTATAGCAGCTGCTTCTTGGACTGCATCCATTGCCAGAAATTCCATTCTGTCTCTTCCCAAAAGGCAACACTGCTTTACACTGTAGGTAGGAAAGCCAGTGCTAATGGGGCAGGTACACAAGAAAGCACAAAGTACTCCTGTGTCAAAAACAAAGTACAGAATCCCCTCTAATCAGGCCACCCCCACAAACTCTGCCTTTGTTTGCTTTGCTGGGTCAGGCAGCTGCATTTGCAGCCACAAGACACACCATCTCCACAGCCAGCTGTGCCAGTCCCACTGCACACACTCAGCTCTTCAGCAGATACACCATTCCTCTCCTCACCAACTGTGGCTGCTTGGAAACAAAATCAGCAGGGACCATCCTCTTCTCCCCTGCCTTGCAACACCAGCAGCTGTGCTTGCCTGGCTTCACAGAAGGCAAAACAGCACTGCAAGCCAGTGGTACACAAGGGGGTCTAGGATATCCACTGAGCTCCTCAAATATCCCATCCTGTGCCTTTAAAATGAGGTAGTGATTACACACAGTTACAGAAGAGGTACCACAAAACTGGGATCCATGCCATTTGCTTAGATACCTGCCAAAACTTAAAAATTGTCACTGGGAAGCAGCACGTTGTCCCAGCATTACATAACTCTGCAGACTGTTTTAGAGGAAACTGTTGAGCAAGCCAACTCCTGTCCTCATCATAAACTCTGTGGGTTTGGGTCAGCCAAGAAGACTTTGAACTTTTCTTCTAATGTTTACACTCGAGTTGCCAATCAAGCGAAACCCTCTGGGAGAAAGTCTGCTTTTACCACCTGAGGAACCTCTCCAGCTGGCAGGGGATGTGAGGAAGAAGCACAGGCCTTCTGCTGCCAAGAGACACCGGGAGCCTGAGACCTCTTGTGTACCAACACAGCAGCTGTGGCAAAAATTAGCAGCTCAGACCTACTGGCAAAACATCCGGGTGCAGTCACAGCCCTGACCAAGCTTTCTCAGAGGACTTTGCCTGACATCCACGTGCATTAATCTGGGAGAATTATCCCAAAGCATGTGTTGGTGATCAAGCTGGCAGCTCGAAACCTCGTGCTGTCAGCTCCCAATAGCTCACTCCCAGCAAGCACAGCACTGCAGGCAAATTAAAGGGCCTCTGTTTTCCCACTTGAGATTTAACGCACACCATAAGGGAAAAGGGTTCCTGTATTAATGTCTCTATAGGATAAAAAAACGTCCTTATCTTACTGGCAATACCGAATCACAAAGACAGGAGAAAGACAAAATCTAAGCAAGCCTACAGGCAGCATTCAGAGCAATTTCCTTACCATCAGATGCATCACAAACTTGCTGGCAGAAGAAGCAAAGAGAAAAAAGATAAGTCTAAACAACAAAACCTGCAGAAAATCAGACAATCTTAACACCTGTCAACAGTCCTGCACTCGTCTCTGCCACGCTGCATCCGACCCGCGGCTCAGCATACTGGCGATGCTCCGCACGGATGCTCCTGTTGTGCGCACACGATGCTGAAGGTATTTTAACTCATTCCAACTCCTTCCAGCCCTGAGCCGGCACCTGCACAGCGGACACCTGCACGCCCTGTGAGCTCAGCTGTACCGCGCAGGCTGAACTCGCTACACAGATGCGCAGCTCACACGCTGGTCCAGGGCCACGGTATCAGATGGCCTGGAGCACTGCGGGGCAGGCAAGGGAGCCACGAGTGCATCCGCCGCCGGGACAGCGGCCACGGCAAGGCCGGGGTGAGCCACCGGGGGGACAACGGCGACAGCCACACCTGCGGTGCCCTGCCGGCATCTCTCTGCAGCCCGACCGGCCATTCACCTCGGCTGCCCCCGTGGCAGCACTGGAGGGGTTTGGGGGTCCCTGTCCCCGCTCACCTGCGGTGCCGGTGCCGCTCCCGGCTCTGCCCGCGCTTTAAATGCGGCCGCGGCCGCGCGCGTCACGTGGGGCCCCGCGGGCACCCGCACCCGACATGGCGCCGCGGGGGGGCGGGGCCAG
>VXBA01004490.1:622384-684925 GCA_013399895.1 Serilophus lunatus | reverse complement strand
CGGGGCCGGGGCCGGGGCCGGGTTGTGCTGCTGCTGCTGCTGCTGCTGCTGCTGCGGAGAGCGGGAGAGCCGCACCCCCGAGGAGCTGGTACGGTGCCACACCCCCGCCCCGGGCCCCGCCGGCCCCCCGGGCTCTCGCGTGCTGGCGGAGCCCTCATAGCCGGGCTCGGCCCCGCCCTGCCCCGCCCTGCCCCGCCCGGCTGTGGGAGCGCCTGAGGAGGCGGCAGCGGGGCAGGGCACGGGGCCCTCAGGGATGCTCGGCCCGGCAGCACAGCACGGTTTGCTGTCGGGCCTGGCGGCTCTCGCCGTCCCTGCCCCGGCCCGCGCTCTTTGTCTGGGCCTTGTCCCCCACCACAGCCCTGGGGCCGGGGCTCCCCCGGGCCCCGCTCCCCTCACAGCTCTGGGGGGCCCTGGGGCTGCCAGGGGCTCTGCAGCCGCAGCACTGCAAGCTCTTTGCCGTGTGCTCCCCTGTAACCTGTTGCTGGGGAGGGAACTGGGACGTGGGGTAGGACTTTGGTCGGGCAGCTCTCGCACTGAAGTGGTGTGGGGTGTTGTGGCTGAGGGCCGAGCTCCAAGGTAAGACCCTGCAGAGTTGCCCCAAAGTAAATGTGGTCTGGTAATTCAGTTTATAGGCAGCAGTAGTAGAGGCCTTCTGTAATTTTAGCTTTGCTGCCTGTGTCCATGAGCACCTGCACATGCATTCATCCCCCTCATGATTTTTCTTTGTTTTGCAGACAATCCTTGGAGAAACTCATGAAGAGGAGGATGAGATCCTTCCCCGCAAAGACTATGAGGTGGGGAGTTAACTGACAGCACCTTCTGAAATTAGTGTGAGCAGAACTGCAGACAGGTTTGGACCTGTCTGAGTTTGTAATGGGACAGGTACTCAAAATATATCCTTAGCTTGCTTTGGCATCAGCAGAAATACCAAGAGCTGCTGTGCTTGCAAAGAACTGCTCCTCATCTTTATGGTTCTGGGATAAAGCCCTGCAAGCAGAGCTTGAACATCTGCTGCTCAAGTCACACTCTCTTTGAGAAAATGCATTTTCAGAGTCTGCTGCTTTGTTCCACTTTTTTAGTGTGAGATTTAGAGGCTTTAGTGGCCTCATTTCCTCATGACTATAGAGAACATCCACTTGGTCACAGTTGCCTTCCTGCTGTCTCTGTTGTCATGCTGCCTCCCAGCAGATCTTCCCATCTATCAGATCCTGTTATAGGAGATTTTTGCTTTTTGCATGGCTCTGTGGTGGCCCTGAACTTTATAGAGCAGTTGCTGTTAGTGTGAGTGTCACCAGCCCAGCCTGTTGCTGCTTGGCCTGGAAGAGTGGATAGAACTAATGATGTTCTGTGAGCAGGACTGGGAAACTATATTGCTGTTAGCTCCCTGCTGTGATAAGCTGCAAAATTGATGCTGTTCATCTAAGGAAGAATTCCTAGTTAGTGTTCCTGTTGTAGTGAGAGGGTAAATGAAGGTCCAGTGTTATCCCCTGCACTGTCAAAGGGGTGGCACTTAAAAAAGTATAAATTCATACAATGTGGCTTCTTTAATTCACAGTTGTATTACTCAGTTGTGCTTCTATTTGGTTCCCTGTCTCTCTGAGCTTGGGCAGTAAAATGGGTCTGTTCTTTCCCTTCCTGAATCTCAGGGTCTGACTCTGCAGGAAATATTTAAATTAAGTTTTTTCCAGGAGTTTTTTTCTCCTACTGTTGTTTGCAAAATCTGCTGTGGAGGTAGTAATTACTTCTCTAATGTTTAACAAGGTCTTCTAGGCATAATTTTTTTGTGCAATCAGCTGCAACTGATTCTCTTAAACTGATGTTTTGACATTTCAGAGCTTGGATTATGATCGCTGTATCAATGACCCATACTTGGAAGTTTTGGAGAGCATGGACAACAAGGTAGGACCTTGTTCTTCAGCTTTTATTCATAAGCTTGAGAGCTAAAACAGTGGAAGTTGCTCAGAAAACTTGTGGATTTAAAGTGTTTGAAGCATTGCTGGATATGGCTTTGGGCAACCTGGTCTAGTGGGATGTGTCCCTGCCCATGGCAGGGGGTGTAACAATGTGGGCATTAAGGTCCTCTCCAACCCAAACCAGTCCTTTTTGTGATCCTAAATATGCTCCACTGCAGGAAGTTTTGTGGGATTTTTTCTTCTTTATGAAGTAAATTCTATGTGTTCTTTTGCTTTCCCTGTGAAAAGAATAAAAACCCATGTGGAGATTATAGCTCCCAGCATCTGTTTTGATCTGTTGCTTTGACTTGACTTTCTTTTTTCCTGTTCTTTTTTTTTATCCACTTTGTAAACAGAAAGCCCAGAGATATGAAGCAGTGAAGTGGGTGCTGGTTTTTGCTATTGGAGTTTGCACAGGACTGGTAAGAACTGTTTGGGGAATGAGCAAAATTCAGGAGACTAAGCAGGAATAATTTAGAAGTCAATGGCCAGGGAATAAAGAAAAAGAAACATTCTTTTTCATGAAGTGGAGAGTTTAGTAGCTGGAGTTGTCTTTTGGAAATTACAGCACATTGTTGCTAGATTATTTTCCAAGAAGCCTTTTTTTCTTTTAGAACTTGCTGTGCTTTCTTAGCAAAGTATTCTGGCAAATCCTTTAGTTCTGCATACAGGAGAACTTATCCAAAATGAGCACTTAATAAAAAAAGGGATGGAAATTCAGAGCTGAACTGTACTTTGTGTGTTTGGCAGTACTAATGTCCCTGCACGTGCTTTGAAAATTAGCTCAGCTGACTATGCCTCAAATAAACAAGAGCTTTCTTGTGTACTCTGAAGTAAGTTGAGGGTGTTAAAAATGCTGCTGGATTAGTCCTCTGAAATGCATCTCTTCAGGAATAATTCTAGAATGGATCTGTCCCAGTGACAGAGAGAGAGGCAGGAAATCTGAGCTCCTAAAGTTACTTTACTCTGAATGATGCTTCTTATGGTCTCTACATCCTCTGTCTTCCCATGTGTGAATTCCTCTGCTAGGACTTGCTAAAGGGTGGGTTTTGTTACTTGTATGTAGTAATTCCTGATGGGAACTCTGCCTTTTTTTTGCCAGGTGGGGCTCTTTGTGGATTTCTTCGTGCGACTCTTCACCCAGCTCAAGTTCCAGGTGGTGCAAAGCTGTATCTTTGGACTCGTGTGTGGGGCCCTGTTAGACTCAAGTGACCTTTTCTTTTCTGTTCCCATGTTTTGCTCAGAACAGCTGACTCTCACACTTCAGCCCTCGGTCATGTTGTTCATGATTAAGCAAGTTTTCAGCTTGGTTATATAAGTTAGCCCTGGAAACCAAGAAAGGTTTCCAGTATCAGGCACATAAGCAGTGGCTGAAAGAACAAGTGGTTTCCCTTCTTTGCAACTCAGTCTTGAGCTCTGAAAAGGAAGCCTGGCTTCCTGATGGGTTGTATCAGGTGCTGTGGCTGGTTAGGAAGCACAGGCTTGGCTCCTGGTGCTGGTGGGACACCCAGATTGGGTGAGTGTGGGGAATGTTATTGTCTTCCTTGACTGTGCCTGCAGCGGTGGAGGAGTGCTCTGAGAAGGGGTGCCTTGCACTGTCCTTGCTGGAGCTGCTGGGGTTCAACCTGACCTTTGTTTTTCTTGCCAGTCTTCTGGTCCTGATCCAAGTAAGACTTCACTCCATTGCTGCTCCTTACACAGCCTCCCTTCCCACTCACACAGGTCCTGGGTATGAAATACTCTTGGCAGAAGCACTCTCTGCCCCGAGATACGAAATGAGCTTCACAGTGCTAACTGATTTAACTAAGCAGGGACTCTTGCTCCCTAGCTCTCTGATGAAATGTTTTTGGTCAGGTATGAAATCAGTGCACCACAGTGCCTGTGTTTCTTTTCTGCAGCCTGTAGCAGCTGGATCAGGAATTCCTGAAATCAAGTGCTACCTCAACGGGGTGAAGGTTCCAGGGGTTGTGCGTCTGCGGACAGTGGTGTGCAAAGCTATGGGAGTGCTCTTCAGTGTGGCTGGAGGTGAGGAGGCTTCTGCTGTGCTCATCGTGGTGGGGGAAGGAGTCACTGAAGGGGGGAAATGATGTCCTTGCTTACATAAGGCACAGAAAGCCTTTCCAGTAAAATTATTCCAGTAAAATTACTTGCCTTCCCAGTAAAATTATTTTGGAGGCCTGGAGCAGAGTCATAAACCCTGAGTGCATTTCTAGAGTAGAAAATAGATCAGGACTGTCAGGGAAACAGGTGTTTTTCTGAGTGGGCTTGTAGGATGTGACTCTATGTGAGAGAAATACCCGAGAACTTTCCAGGACATGTTGTCTGAAGGCGGCAATGTTCTAGGCAGCAGGGCAGAATAACCTGGAGAGTTCAGAGTCCTTGTAACAGTTGTCTTCCACTTGGAGTGCAAAGTCTGTGCAAATCATCAAAAACATTTGGGAGTCGAGGGAGGAGGGGGTCAGCACCCCTATGTGAGGAATTGCAGGCTTAGCACAGGGACCTGTGCCATGAGTGGGAACTCATCACTTCTGGCATTGTCAGCAACGGAGGGTGGCAATGGTGGAAGAGTGTTCCCTCATCAGTCCTATTTTTCCAGGTCTTTTTGTTGGGAAGGAAGGTCCGATGATTCACAGTGGTGCTGTTGTGGGTGCTGGCTTGCCACAGGTTAGTGCTGGCCTGGGTCACTGTCCTGGTCATGCCACTGCTTTGTAAGAGGGAGTTTTCATCTCCTGTGTTTCTAAATCTTACTTTGTTTGTAGTTCCAGAGCATCTCATTGAGGAAGATCCAATTTAACTTTCCCTATTTCCGCAGTGACAGGTACTGTACCCAGGATGTGGAGGAGGGGAGAGGAGGATGAGTGAGCAGACTTCCCTGGGAGAAGGGTGGTGGGCTGGGCTGAATCAGTCAGTTGTTTTTTCAGTTTCTCTCTAGTGTCCTGCAGTTTCATTCTGCAGCAAGACAACACCAGGGCGTGACTCTTCCCTGTCTCCATGTTCATAGATGTTCTCTTGTGCTCAACAAACCTCTACCCATTTAAAACCTTTAATCTGGATGGTTAAATGGCTTCATTGTTGGAAATAAGCTCAGTTACTCACCCCTTATGACAGGTTATACTACAGAGAAGGCTGGTTCACCTGATTGTGAACAAATTCTTGCCTTTCCTCTCTGTAATTATTTCAAGTGATGCTGGAGTCCCTTGTTTTGGGATGGTTCCTCAAGTACTGGGCAGTTGTGTAGTGCCAGAATTTGGTCTGTGTTGGTGCCCTACAGAAAGAGTACAATGCTGCAACAACTAATGAACAAATGTTGGTGTCTGCAACAGCCAGCACTTCTTCCAGCTGTCACTCTTGTATCCCTGGGACATATCTATAAATGGGAATGATCTCTTTGCAGAAACTGAGCATCCTCAGAGCTCTAATTTGATAAACTGAGGTTGTTTTCCTCTTGATTTCAGGGATAAAAGGGATTTTGTGTCTGCTGGAGCGGCTGCGGGGGTTGCAGCTGCCTTTGGAGCCCCAATTGGAGGCACTCTTTTTAGCTTGGAAGAAGGTTCCTCTTTTTGGAACCAGGGTCTTACATGGAAAGTGGTGAGTGATGACTGTCTCTTTCTGTATGTCTCTTCCTTTGGAAAGAGGGAATTCAGATTATCCTGTCTCCTGAGCAATCCTGGCAGGAGGATGCTCTATTAGTGCTCCAAAATTACTACAGATCAAGAGCAGAGATGAATCTGGTGCTATCTGGAACTGTGGGACAGCTCTGGGCAGCAGATTTAGTGTATCTTGGAGAAAGGGCTTTTGTGTCTGGGCTCTTTTCAGCCTGATCCCTTCCCTAGTTCCCTTACCCAGCCATAAGTCTCAAGGGAGAGCTGACTCTGCCAGTCTTAATTTTGAGAGTCTTTATTTCTTCCTCTTTTTTTTCCCTACTTCTACAGCTTTTCTGTTCCATGGCTGCCACCTTCACTCTGAATTTTTTCCGCTCTGGGATTCAGTTTGGAAGTTGGGGGTCTTTCCAACTCCCTGGGCTGCTAAACTTTGGGGAATTTAAGGTAAGATTTAGTGTTATTTCCCCCGGCCCCAATATCTTGCTAGTTCAGTGTTTCTTTCTGTTAGTTTGGGGTTGTTTGGGTTTTTTTTGATTCATGCTTGTATTTCAGTGGAGGTGATACTTGGCTGCATACACTGATATCCTCAGACAGAACTGTTCCCCTTTAGTCTTAACTGCTCAAAATCTGCTGTGGAGACAGAAGCACCAGTAGGAAATTGCAGCAATTACTGTAATGCTTCTTTTTTTTTTTTTTTTGCTTTTCTGCACATAGTGCTCCGAGTCTGATAAGAAATGCCACCTCTGGACAGCTGTGGACTTGGGCTTCTTCATTCTGATGGGGATTGTAGGAGGCCTTCTTGGGGCCACCTTCAATTGCCTAAACAAGAGACTGGCCAAGTACCGCATGCGGAACGTGCATCCCAAGCCAAAGCTGGTCAGGTATTTGTGCTCTCTGGAGTTTGTACAGGGATGTCTGGTCTGTGTTCAGTGTCCCCAAATCAAAAGCATCAGTCTAGAAAATCTAGTGAGTAGGGTTGGAGGAAATCCTACACTTGTTATTTTAGAAATCACAGAACAAAGTCTTCAAAGTGAACACCAGAAACCAGATGCTGCAGTCTCTGTGCGTTTTTGTAATTACCCTGGTAATACAGAGAGAGCTGCAAACCCCCCCTTACAGGGGAAGGGAGCTCTTTGTCATAAAGGCTGAGCAAGCCAGAGCTTTGTCTCCATGCAGAATTTTTTTATGTCTTGTCCAAACAGATGTGAAAGGAACAGCTGATCTCACTCTTTTTTTTTTTTTTTAATTATCTTGGTTAATTAAATCCACAACTGAGCTAATATCTGTGCTATTTAGAGAGGGAATTGCTGTGTTATTCTGAAAGTAGCTATTTGTTTGCTCTGGACAATTCTTAAATGAGAAGATCATGTTGAAAAAAGAAGTGTGTTTTGGAAGCTAGAGAAGAGATTGAGGGACTATGCATCACCCTGTCCAGTCCTGTCAAGCCTTTTACCCTGCAAGGATGTACAGAATGTTGTTTCCATGTGAACAGCCTCATCACTGAATCCTTCCCTGGGGCTTTTTATGTGTTACTACTGTGTGTTCTCTGGGCTGAAATAGCTCCTTTTTGGGTCAAGCAATTAAAAAGGGGAGTTAAGGCAAATCCCTGGGAGCCAGCTCATAATTCAACTTGACTTGCAGTGTCTCTTGTTGTGATGCTAAGCTGTGGTGCTAAGCTGCTGCTTCTTGCAGCTTTACCAAAGTCACGTGGAGAGCTGGGACTGGATTACAGTGCTGAGCATGGCTTCAGTGTGGTTTCTGTTGTGTCTTTCAGAGTCTTGGAGAGCCTGCTGGTGTCGTTGACCACCACAGTCGTGGTCTTTGTAGCCTCCATGGTTCTGGGGGAATGCCGGCAGTTGGCTCCCGCCAGTCACAGTGGCAACGACACCCTGAGCCTGCAGGTGAGGGATCTTCTGTGAAGATGATATTCCCTGTCATACTGTTCACCCTGCAGAGAAGCACAGGCACGTAATGAGCTTTTGACAGCGTGCAGTGCATAACAGAACTGCAGTGAGAGCCTGTGCAGGAGCTTAGAGTAATAATGAAAGCTACAGTGCTTTTGTACTTTGGCAAAGCAGCTCAGGCTCTGAGTCAGGGAGCCCATGGATGCTTTAGGCCCTATCTGTGCTGTTGATGTTTGGTCTGAACTTCCCAAAGTGTGGCTAAAAGCCCTGTACAGAAGGGTTACTCCCAGTCTGCCCAAAGGTTAATGTAGGAGACAGTGACTTAACTCTTCTTATCTTTTGTGTCCTGCATTAGGATATGTCAGAGGATATAAATTCAAGCATCAAAACTTTTTTTTGCCCAAATGAAACCTACAATGACATGGCCACACTGTTCTTCAACCCTCAGGAGTCAGCTATCCTGCAGCTCTTCCACCAGGAAGGTGAGTAAGGAGGCAGTGCCTCATCCCATGCTTAGGCTTCAGGGCTCCATCTTGCCTGGAACAGCCTTGTCATAAACACCACAAGGCAAGGAGCATTTTCAGGCCTTCATGGCTCTGGAGATCTCATACTACAGGTGAAAGCCTCCTTCATGGGAAGAAAGGCCTGCTTTTCCTCTCTTTTCACTTACTCATTGTCTGCCTGTGTGTTTGGACTGAGACACTCAGTAGCTGCTGTGAGATGAGCCTGCTGTGAGCTGCAGGGAGGATGGTGCAAGACTGTCTTTGTCAGGCCTGTGCCCCTTTAGTCATGACTCTTCTTGTGTTGCAGGTACTTTCAGCCCAGTCACCCTGTCCCTGTTCTTCCTTCTCTATTTCTTACTCTCCTGCTGGACATATGGAATCTCTGTGCCCAGTGGGCTGTTTGTGCCATCACTGCTTTGTGGGGCTGCCTTCGGACGCCTGGTCGCCAACCTCCTCAAAAGGTGCATCGAGTGTGTGTGCGTGTGAGGGATGTGCTGCAGGTGCACCCTGAGCTCTCAGGTGGGGTTTTTCTAATCTGGGGGCTCTGTGCTCTGCCCTAGTTACATTGGCCTGGATCACATCTACTCGGGGACCTTCGCGCTGATCGGGGCAGCAGCGTTCCTGGGAGGAGTGGTCCGGATGACCATCAGCCTGACCGTCATCCTCATCGAGTCCACCAACGAGATCACCTATGGGCTCCCCATAATGATCACCCTCATGGTGAGTGCAGGGCCTTCGCTCTGCCCTCCTGCAGACTGCTTGAACATCTGCTGGCCCTGAAATCTGTTCCTTTCGGGGCTGTGGTAAGCCAAGGAGCCTTGTACTTGTAGCAGCAACTCAGTAGATCTTGTTTGCTCTGCAGGTAGCCAAGTGGACAGGAGACTTTTTCAACAAAGGCATCTATGACATCCATGTGAACTTGCGAGGAGTGCCTCTTCTGGAGTGGGAAACAGAGGTGGAAATGGATAAGTAAGGCTGCTGCTCTTGGCGGGGCTGTGGGTTGGAGTTTGTGGTGGGGTTCTTGCTCAGAAAGGCTTTACTGTAGGGGGGTGATGCTTCGTCTCCAACAAACCTGGCTGCTTTGAGGAGCATCTGTGAGTTGGGAGTTGTTCATCAGGCCTGTGTCAGGAAAGAGATGCTGAAGCCATTTCTGAGCAGAGGTCAGTGGGTGGAGATCTGAGAGGTGGATTTGTGAGGTTCAGTAAGAACTATGAAAATATTCCACTGGACTGTGTTTCTTGCAGAATAACATCTTCCCACCTGTCCTCTTTTCCCAGTAGTGTTTATACACTTTCTATGCCATAAATTGGAACATTTTTCCATTTCTTCAGTTCATCATCAATACAATATTCTTCTTAAAAAATAGTTCAAAAAATCGATTGTGCCACCACAGCTGATACCACAGTAAAGGTGAGCACACAGGTACAGGGAGCTGGCAGAACTAAACTGTAGCAGACTCCTTGAGGATCTCATTTTGGGACTGGTTTGTTTCCTTGTTTGTCCATCACACTGTCACTGATGTGATGCACTCAGCAATCTTGGATTTCTGTTTCTTCAGGCTACGAGCCAGTGACATCATGGAACCCAACCTGACCTATGTGTACCCCCACACCCGGATCCAGTCCCTCGTGAGCATCCTGCGCACAACTGTCCATCATGCCTTCCCTGTGGTGACTGAGAATCGGGGCAACGAGAGGGAGTTCATGAAGGGAAATCAACTCATAAGTAACAACATCAAATTCAAGGTAGGAAGTGGCTTGTTGGATAAGCTGAAGAAGCAGGGAGCGTTGTTTTGCAGGTGGAAGGGCCTTGCTTTAGTTACCTAGGCTTTTGTGCAGAATTCAGGTCAGAGAATAGAAGATTCAGGTCTGCAATAGAAGATTTTTAAGAACTCAATTTCATTCCATTCTCTGGGTCGTGGTAAAGGCAGAAGAGTGGGCTGCATTCCTAGAGGCAAAAGTTAAGAGGACAAAGTAACCTGTTTAGGACAGACATGGGAAAGTTTGAATTTAGCACTGAAATAACAGTCCTATTGGCTGTTCTTGTAAGCACTGCATAAGCACTGGCTAAGGAACATCTTATCTGGTGGCATAAAGCTATGATCAAAAAGTTCATAGTCATTCTTGGATAACTTGAGTTGGTTACTGAGTATCTGAAAATTGTTTCTTGTATCCAGAAATCCAGCATCCTCACCCGGGCTGGAGAGCAGCGCAAGCGTAGCCAGTCCATGAAGTCCTACCCTTCGAGTGAGCTGCGCAACATGTGTGACGAGCACATAGCAACAGAGGAGCCTCCTGAAAAGGAGGACCTGCTGCAGCAGATGCTGGAGAGAAGGTGAGACCCTGGTAGGCACAAACAGTATGTTGAGATGTGTTGTAGTGCTGCATACAGTCCCTGTCGTTCCATATGTCAGAGGAAGCAGTGCTGGTAGAAGTTTTAGAAGTGCCTTGTCAGATCTCATGAACCTGTGCTGGGGCTCACAGCTGAGACTGACACCCAGGCTAGTGGCTCACCTCCAACCTGTTAAATTTCCTTCAACCACCTATCCAGAAATATGTCCTGGAGAGTATGGAATATCTGGGGAGATCTCCTCTCTGTAGAAACTGATGTCCTCTTGTCTGCAACAACCCAGGTGCTCTACAAAACTCACTTATCCCAACTAATGACCATGTACCATGATACTGATACCACCTTTCTGGTAACTGGGCTGAGTCACCAGGCTTGTGTTGCAGCTGCTTCCAAGGAGAACCCAGTCTAGTGAATCATTTTCTAAGTTAGTGATTGTGACTCTCACCAGTGGCATCCTGACCTTGACATTTTGCCAGATGCTTCATCTTTTATTAGAATCTGAATAATTTGGCACTGAAAATTGCTTTAGTAACAGGTAATTAGAAACTGAGACTTAAGAGACTTTACATTCTGCTGCTGTTGTCATACTCTGCCTGTGTAATGGCTCTTGACCCCTCTAAGCTATTTTGTGGAGTAAGAACTCACTTGTCCCTATCAAAAATCCCTGAAATGTTCAGGAAAAGGTGACAAATTGCTGAAATAGCTGCTGTTTTGGAAGCAGGGGTATGTGGCTTTCCTTAAATTCATGCAATTTATAACCACAAATGATGTTAAATCTGTCACAGATACACTCCCTACCCCAACCTATACCCTGACCAGTCTCCCAGTGAGGAGTGGACCATGGAGGAACGTTTCAGACCCTTGACCTTCCATGGCTTGATCTTGCGCTCACAGCTCGTCACCCTTCTTGACAGGGGGGTTTGCTACTCCGAGAGCCAGTCGGTGAGTCTTCCTACTTGGGAATTGCCCTCTCAGCTGAGGAGCTTGGAAACAGCATTCATGGGCTGCCAAAAAGTACTTACCTATTTTTACACTTTGAAGAATGCGTATGTTTTTTAAAACTTGCAGTCAGGGAGTGTGAATTCTCCTTTGCACCTCTTAGACAAAAAGAGAATTGAATTTCTGTCTAAATATCCTCAGGAAAAGAAGACAGCCACTGTTTAAAAAAATAAAGCAGCAGACCCGTTTGTTGCATAGATGCCGTCCTGTCAGAACTGGAGAATGGAGGGCAGATATTAAATACAAATAGTGCACCCAGCAGTGTCTACTGTGTGTTTTACTGCTGTGTGCCCAAGGTATTACCAAAACAGTATCAACTGTGTCACTGAGATCAGTGTGAGCATCTGTGTCTGAGGCTCTGCTGCCTTCCAGTGTCAAGTGTAGATCTGTCAGGCTTGGGGAGCTGATCTATTCTCTGGCAGCTAAAGGCCTGTAAAGGTTTGGGTTTGCACTGAGAAGTGCTAACAAGACCTCTGCAAAGGTGGGTGTGTGGGTGTAGGAGGAGAAGGAGATCTGGGGAGCAGCTGAGTGGCATTGTTTGCTGTGCTGCTTGCAGCCCCTGTACTGTCTAGGATGGTGGCACGTGGGGGATTTCAGTGGGGTTTGTTTCCACTGCAGAGTGCAAGCCAGCCCCGCCTGTCCCACGCAGAGATGTCAGAGGATTACCCTCGCTATCCAGATATCCATGACCTGGACCTCACATTGTTGAACCCTCGCATGATAGTGGTAAGATAATCACTGCTGTGTGACAGAATCTCCTGATACATAGTTAAAAAAACACTGGGAGCATGTTTAAGTCCACCCTTGGGTGCCCTGACCAGCACTGTGTGCTCATCATGCACTAAGCCTTCTCTGCATGTGGAAATAAAGCCTCATACCTGCTATGAGGTAACATCATCTACAAGAGCTTTACTTCCAGGATAAGGTGCTGCCTGTCCAGTTTAACTTCCTTCAAACCAAAATAATTTCATACTTGTGCAGGAGTAGGAGATGCTCCCAGTCTGATACTCCATCCAGAGATCAGTGTTTTGGAGGACTTGTAGGTGATGTCCAGAGACAGTGAAAATGCCTCTTGTAAATAAAATGATTCTTTTTCTTCCTTAGGATGTCACCCCGTACATGAACCCATCACCCTTTTCTGTCTCTCCAAATACTCACGTGTCACAAGTCTTCAACCTGTTCAGGACGATGGGACTCAGGCATTTACCGGTTGTGAATGCAGTTGGAGAGGTGAGTCCTTACCACCATCTTATCTTAGCTGAGCAAGGAAACCTCTGTGTTAGTGCAGTGTTTTCCACTTTTGGGACAATTAAGATCTCTTTTAACATCAAACAGTATGTGATCATCTCGGGGCCCTGAAGTGTTGTTGGTTACTGTGACTTTGTATTTTGTGTCCCCTTTGCTTCCCCTTTACTTGCAAAGGGCAGGACATGCATGTCCTGTCTCAAGTTTCCAGCATGTGGAAGCTCTTACAGTCTTGTATCTGTTGAGAGGCCTTGATCTTATCAGAGACCACTAATTTGCCTTCCTTCTGACAGGTTTACTCAAAGCCAAGAGCAAAATTTCCTTTATGTTGGTACAGGAGGTTTTTGTGCTGGAAGAGAACTTGCATTCTGTTCCTATTCAGTAAAGGAATGTATAAATGGTTTGTACTTTGATTCACTATCCTCTGCCATCTACAATGCTCAGGAACAGTCAGTAGATGTCAGCAACTTCCTATAAACATAATGAGAAACTGTTTGCCTTAAGCCTGAACTGGTCTGTGTGAGGCAGCACTGCTTAATCTGCCTCTTACGGTTTCCCCACAGCTACTCTGCAGACCCTGCAAATGGCAAACTATAGGTACTGGCTTGTTCCATTTAGTACAAGAACCTCTTGCAGTTCTAGAGAACAGCCTAGTTCTAAACTCTTCCAATGAGTAAAGTCAATGCAGTGTTTCACCAGCTGAAATGTGTGATTTGACTGCTTCTGCAGCAGGTTGGGAGAGGGTCCCTTTTATCACCTGCCACTGTGCAGCCACCACTTCCTTTGTCTCAACCATTTCTCTGTTTTGGCCTTTGGAGCTTCCCAGAATGTGTATGATAGGAACTCTCTGCAGTCATGTCACGTGGGATACCAGAAATGCCTGGAGTGAAGCCATAAAAGACAGTTTTGTTGTTTCCAATTGCAGTTTTCACTTTCCAAAGGATTTGGTTACATCTGTGTGCTCTCTGACACGGACAGGATGTCCTTTTCTAGGCAGAAGTAATTACTGCTGTGTCCAGACATGACAGCAATGGTTAATCTTTCTGTTTGGGTGTAGTTCAAACAGTGTCTTGCCTGGAGGTAAGTGCTGGGAGAGGGAGGTGTGTTGTTTCTATGAGTTTTGAACTTGATCCCATTCTTAACTGAGCCTTGGCCAAGAACTGCTTGCAGGTTTCCTCCTTTTGGAGGATTGTTAAGAGCGACAGCTCTACCATGGATGTCTCTAAGTGATGCTGACCTGTGTCTTTTTTCCCCTCTTTTCTTCAAGATTGTCGGGATAATCACTCGGCACAACCTGACCCACGAATTCCTGCAGGCAAGACTGAGACAGCACTATCAGACCATTTGATGCTCCTGCCCCACTGTCAGTGTGGCCTCCTCCCTCTCCCAAGCCTGCACACGCGCTCGCATCCTGCTTGGGCCACGCGAGGCCCAGGACTTGCCGTTTGGCTTCTCACGTGCACATCAAGCCTGGGGAACTGGAAAACATCTTGCTAGCCAGAGAATTAGAGGAGCTGCCTGGGCCCAGGGCTGTTGATTGGTCTCAGGCACTTGGTTTGACCACTCTTGATCCAGGTGTTTCCTTTCCCTGTCCCCCAGTTATTTCCTCTCATCAGATGTTGTCCTGACACTGTGGGTTCTGTCGTTTTGGTTTGGGGCTTTTTTTAAGAGTTGGAAGGAAGGGCCATCAAGCTCCACTGTGTCCTATGCAGAGAGAGAACTGCAGCATCTTTCCCTCCCTCCTGTATGACTCCCTTTTCCTCTTCCTCCCTTGTTCCTGCAACTGTTGCCTTATTTGTGTGAGAAGGGGTTGCTGTCAAGGCTGAGAGGAGATACTGAAGTTTGCAGAAACAGCTGCTCTGGAGGATGGCTTTTCTCAAAAGCAGTATTAAAAAACTCAGCTTATATACCTCTCTCTGTGAGTGCTCCCAGTTGCCCATGTTTTTGCACTCTGGCTTCATATGTTCCTAATTTCTCTCCTTCTTTCATGGGGAAATGTCCCTGCTGTGATCTTTTTGACAGAGGTGACTTTTGAGAGCAGCTCAGCAAATCAGGAGTTCAAAATGGTTACATTTCACTGTTTGGGTTTATATGCTTAATGCATTTACAAAGCATCTCAGAGAAGGGAGATCTCTCTCGGCTGTTGCTATCCTGTCTCCCTGTCAGAGACTCTTCAAGGCACTTTGTGGCACTCCACTTTGTCACTGACACTTCTGCATTTCTTGGGCATTTTTAGGCACCCTGTCCTTGTACTGGTTGAACAGTGGGAGCCTGGGACACCTTTCCAGCTGGAGTTAGAGACCAGGGAACCCCACGTCCTCAGAGCATGGAGGAGTGTTGCTTTCTGGAGGCAAATAGAACTGATGGTCTCTGGGCTTGGTTGAATTACCAGTGTGTCACAAGAGGAGCTAGTGTAGCTTCAGGCTGCCAGACAGGAGGGATCCTTGGTGCTGGTGGCTAAGGCAGGATCTGCTCCAGGTGATAAGTGGGGCTGTCTGTGCTCTGAGAGTGCTTGGGATAATGTTTTTGCAACTGCAACAATCTGTAAGGGTAAAATCATTAGAAGCCAGTTGCAGCCAGTTCAGTGCTTTAGCTGGGACCATCCTGGCCAGCACCTGTATTGTTCCAGCAGGCACCTGCCCTCCTGAGTTCTGTGTGCAGATAACCATCAGTGGGAAGCCAGCCCTGTGCCTCCAGGGACTGCAGAGCTGATTGCCTTGATAAAGCACAGAGCATTCCCTCAGCCAAGAGCCTGGGCCAAGGAACATGGGGAATGCATCCCAGGAAAGCTTCTATAGTGTCTGAGCCCTCCAGTTAACCTGTTGTCTGCCATAAGGAGCTGGCTGGGTGGGAGTTGTGACAGAAGGAAGTCAGACATTATTGATTTTTTATTTCCTTAGAGCATAGGAGTTGGAATCAGATACTACACTTGTTTTGAATGTTCTTCCTTTCCCTGTAAGTAGATTGAAGATGTTTGTTCTCTCTGGGTAGTCTGCAGATGATGTCTAAAATACCTGTGTTCCCTGAGCTCTGGTCCTACATTGAGCTATCCCAAGAAACTTCCAGCATCCTTTTGCACTCCCTGAGCCTGCACTGTAGGTTTGAACTGTGCTTCTGTTAACCTACCTTTCATTCAGAGGATCTGTGCTCCTGGGTAGTTACAAGAATCCTGTTTTTGTGGGATTTCAGGTCACTCTAATGTGGAATTAGCAATCCTGTCCTGTTGGAGCACCTGTCAAGAATGCCCTGTGTCTCTCCATGACAAATGTTCTCCCTCTTGATCGAGTTCAGTGAGTGTGTGTGGAAGGTTCCTTCTCTTCCTGAACATGACTAGGGCTCCTTAGATTGTTTGCCCTGAGCTGGTCCTGCTTTATTTCTGTACAAAATCCACAGGATATTTTGCTGCAGGATGTCTTGCCATTGCTGCTGAGGCCAGAGTTGGGCAACCCAGACAAGTCAGGCTGGAGAATCTTGTTGGGTTTTTCTGAGCACCAGCTGCTTCTCCATGAGAAGGCCCCTTGCCTTCAGCCTGCTGTCAGCTCTGCCTGGGCATCTTATTCAAATGTTTCAGCTGGAAAACACACCCTTTCATTCTTTCAGTGAAGAAGTTTTAAGTGAGGCTGGTAGGTGACCCTGTCAGCTGTATTAAAGGGAAATTTCAGAGTGCAGTTCTGTCACCTGCAGAAGGGGAAATGCAGGTTCACCTGACACTTGAAAATGCAGCATTTCCCTTCTGCTGAGGGCTGATACCAAGGGGCTTGTGTTGAATCAGTTTTGTTCTCACACTTTGGTCACTTAATTTCTTTCTCATAACACACTAACTGCTTCTTCTCTGGCTCTGGTTGCTTTAGTCATTTACCAAGAAACTTACTCTAACATAGGTGCCTGTAACCTTTTACTCAGAGCAACACTAAAGGAATAATAACCCAGAACTGAACTGGTTCTGATGTCAAGGTTAGGGGGTTAGTCTGGGGCCTTCTTCCCTGCCCCGTGGTCTCCTGTGCAGTGTTAATTATGCAGTTTTGAATTGTTAATTACTGTGAGCCATTCCAATGGTAGCAACTTACCTTTCTGTTTGGGTTTTTTTGCACTGTTTTTTTGTTAAGAAATGATGTAAGCTAATTCCATGGTGTATATAAATTGTATTTTTTTTAAATTTGTATGAATATATTTTTATTTGAACTATGGCACTTGGGAAGTATTCATGTAACCATAACATGGTCTGAGAGTAAAATGTTTGTGTGTCTCCTTCAGCACTTTCAAGGCCTTTTGGTGTTTCTAGTATTGTTTTATTTTTGCCCTTTTGGTGTTTCTAGTATTGTTTTATTTTTGCCCTTTCTGATAATAAAACTAGTAGACCATGGCAACATCCAAGAGCATGATTTGAGATAGTAGAGTAGTTCCTATTCCTGGGTTATGTGGATCTAACAGTTTGTGTAGAGGGTGCACTGAGGGTGGGCACAGAGGAATGTGTGACCCTTTAGGTTGTGACCACTGTAGTCCCACATTCTCCCACAGCAGCTCTTTCAAAGGAAGGGAGTGTCAAATGTTTGATAAGGAGCTGAAATGTGCACACTGTGCTGCTTTCCTTACCTGAGAACTCACCTTCCTCCCAGTAGTTAATGAAGGAGGCTTAGTGCAGTGTGGCACCTCGTGTTATACAGGTGGCTGCTCCAAGATCTGAGCATTCCTTACAGGCCACACAGGTGTGGGTCATGCAGCACACACAGGGAGGAACAGAGGATGTCTGCCCTGAGCTCTGTGTGTGTGAGGGAGGAGTGAAGCTGCTCTTCTTGTCCAGGGTGCTGAAGCAGTGGTGGGACACACTTCGCCTCTTCTGCATCTGTTGTTTGTTCAGATGCAGTGTGTGAAAAGGCTACTTGGCAGCTGGAATGAGACATCGGTGAGTTGCACCATCTGGGAAGGGAGGGGTATCAGTCTGTGAGGTTTAGGTGTTGAGATCACTGTTTAAAAGTGAGCAGGATGTCTATTCCTCCAAGCTGCTTCAAAACTGCAGAAATAAAGGCATGAATCACTGTATGGGCTGTGTAGGGTTGGACACAGATTTTAATGATTCCTTAAGCATTTTGGGGCAGACACTGGACCCCATATATACCAGTTTCAATAGATGACCATAGAAAACAATTCTGTGTTGAAAACTCCTGACTAACAGATAAGACAGGACAACCTTGAGACCTTTCCTGTCCTCCAGCAGCTCAGTGATGCTTATCCTAGAGAATACCTCTGTGGGATGGCCAAATTTACACACTGGTTTTATCTTTCTTTTGGCTTGCCCCCAATTCCCAGCACAGCAGGCCTGACTAGCTGCCTTCCCACTACCTTCTGTGTTCTTAAAACTTCCCCTCCTCCCAAATCTGCTTTTTTTGTGCAGGATTGTGCTGATTTTCCCAGAGAGCAGTCAGAGATGGTAATGGATGGGGAAGGTCTTACAAATCTTCCTTCCTTCCCACATAAAAGTGTGGGACTCACTTATCAAGCAGATGTCAATCAGCAAAGGCCTTTGGGGCCCAAGATTCAGAGAAAGTAAAGCAAGCAAGCTGGCTGAGGCCAGACTGGGATGTGAGCTGGCACAGCTCCACATCTCCCTGCAGCAGCGCAGGGTGTGTGCCCTGTGCTTCACATCTCATTTCTTAGAGAAACAAAGCTGTGCTGACAGCTCCTCGGCATTCTTGCCTGCAGACTTGCTTTTCTTTGAAGCATTTCATCTAGTGGGAAGCTGGAAAGGGATAGTGCAGTGTGTGTGGGGGGGCAAAGAAACCATCACATCTAATTTGCAAATAAACCCTGGGCCAGGCAAATCGCTTTTCCAAACAAAGCTCGTGCCTTACAGAGGATCCTGCTAATGGAATTACTGTGTTCAAAGGAAAGAAAGCACTGCCCATCAGAAGCTGTTAGGAAGTGGGAATGAAGTTCTGGTGTGGCAGAGGTGGCAAATGCATTAGAGCCGGGTGGAGGGTGTGAGACTGGTCCTTCTCTGATCCCACTGGGGTATTTCTTCACCTTCACGATGGCTGTTCCCAAGACTGCTCCCTCCCTCCCAGCAGCAGTGGTAGCTCTGCCTGTCCTTGGGGGTGATGCTCTGCCTGCAGAGCCGATCAGTACCGAGTTTCTCCCATTCAGCTTTTCCCGGTGCCTGTTCCTGTGTGCAGCCCTATTCTGGCCTGGCTGTGAGATTCCCCTGAGGGAGCTTTACAGCTCAGTGTGTTTACGGGAGTGGCAGTAAAAATCCAGTCAGAGGTGCTTTTTTCCTCGATTGCTTACCCTCAATTAGGTTCTCCCAGACCACAGGGTTCATTAACATGCTGTCTGCAAGCCAATACAGACTTGTTCCACCAGGAACTGGCTTGCTGTTAATACTGGACCCACCTGGCTTTGGGTCAGGCAGCATCGACTCTTCTTGCCATTGTTAGCACATTCCACTGAACTAATTAGTGTTTTGTGCCTTGAAGGGCTGACAGGGAGGGACAATTTACAGCGTCTGTGCAAGTTTTGCTTGTCTGAGTAAAATTCAGCTCCAGAAAGAGCTGTTATTGTTAGAATACACAGATTGTTTTGACTCTCCTTTATAGCAGCACATGGGAAGTCAGGCTGTTGCCCATTGCTAGTGAGGAAGGATCCAGCTGCGAGCTCCCGTCTTGCTGTAGTGAGAAATGTGTGTGTTTGGAAAGCCTGTCTGGGAAGACAAAGCCCCACTGTCCCCACAAAGGCTTCCCAAAGATGACTTCACACCCCCTTGATCTGTGAAACCTCCTCTGAGTAAATGCAAAGTCACTGTAGCTCTCACTGCACAGATGTCTCGTGGAAGCTGCTGGGAATCTTAACCTGGAAATTTATTCTCCTGTCAGAGAAACCTGGGTGGACACTACTGCACACAGTACTTTACCTTCAGCTGTTGCTGCTGGAAGGAGAGGCTCTCACCTGTGGTTTGTGTCCCACTGGATGTGATTTCCTATTGGAGTGGAGCAAAATGATTCTCTCAAATTAGACTTCTGCTCTTCTTCCCTAGAGAAGAATCACAAGGCCCAGCATGGCAGGGAGCACTCAGGTCCCTCTCAGAAGCTGTGCCAGCAGTGCAGGGTGCACTGGGAGGGTGGCCTGGCAGAAATGTGTGTGACATGAATCCTCTTGAAGGGGTGCAGCAGCCTTAGCTGTGACAGGAGTGGTGTGCACTCAAATTTACCCTTTTCCTGTAGCTGTGGGTCCTGAGAGCCTTTGTCAGCAGCTGTCACAGCTCTGGGACACCTTCCCATAGCCTGTCCTGACCATGTATTGTCCCTTTTTCCCTGTGCATTTGCATAAGCAAAGTCAGAATTGGGCTGTTCCAGTTGAGTCTGCCCTGGTGCTGCCTTCTTAGGCTCTGAACAAGCTTCCCAGGGTACTCAGGTACCTGGGAATGGACTGAGATTCTGGGAATGAGACTCATGAGGTGCTCAAAATAACACAATTACCAGCAGTGTGTGCAGTCACAGGACAGTTGTGTTGGGCTGGGCTCGATGCCACTGTTGGGACTGATGTGGGGACCTGAGCTGGCTGGTCCTTAGGGTGCTGCCTGAATGTGGGTTGGATGATATTGCCCTCTTTGGGAGAATATTTTTTTGGGTCAAATTAAGCTCCTAGGTATCAAATCTCACCACAAAGGTTAAATAAACTTTAATCAGACCTGCAGTGTTCCCATTAGCCATGTTAGAACAGCTTTGTGAGGGGCCAGTCCCAGAAAATCATAAATGTTCTGTACAACCTGCTTTGTAGCTGGAGTGATTCCACCTGCCCTTTCTTGAGGAATATCATGGCAGGATTCAAGCCTGTTGAGGATCCTTCAAGAAATGCTGGGAATCAGCATCTCAGCCAAGTGCAGAGTGAGACAAGACACAGTTAATGGTGTATCTTTCTGTTGATGCTTGTAACCTTTATTTGGCCAGTGCTAGAAAGCAAATACAATGAATTCCCTTTCCTCCCTCTGGTTATCTTGAAACTTGTGGAGTGTTATGGTTTTTCTTATTTCTTTCCATGTAGATTTTGCTTACGTGAAGGATTTGTGGCAATTCCTGTGACTGAATAATCTAAACCAGCAAAAGGACTCTCTTGTTACCAAAACCCTGTCTATATACGTTGGTGTTCCAATGTTGAACAAGCCTTTTTTCCCTGCTAATCTGTTATCCTTTCATAGTGAAGAGGGAAAAAAATCTAGTGAAAAATTCATTCTCATTTCTACCGAGTTCATACTTTGTCCATCTTGTGTAAGTAAGATCCAGCTTTGTGGGTACCAGAATACCAATAAAACTTAGGATTTTGGCTCATGAAAATACAATAAAATTTAATGCAACAGACAGGAGAGAGGTCCAGCATAGATATCTAACGTGTTAGTTTTATTTAAAGATGGTCTCTTGGTGATAGAGTAAGAAATGCTCTTTAAAAAACAACATCAAATAAATAAATAAATAAATAAATATAAATAGGAATAACTTTCTGTTGAGGAGCTTAGGAAGCATCTGGCTTTCATCATGGGAGGAACAGGTACTGTAAAGCATTCTCCAGAGTAGGGAAAGGGGAGGTTGTCCTAATTCCTCCGGGAACCTGCAAACCAAACATGAAATCAATGTTACTGGAATCTGTTTCCGTCTTGTGTGCCACCATAGTCCACATAGGTTTGAAAAACCTATGCTGCCTTAAATACTAAGCTAAAATTAATCCCTTTCTCAAACTGTGTCTTCCTAAAGACCTAAATGAGAAGCTGCTCCTCCCCTGTCCCGAGGCACAGGCAGTGCAATGGCTCATTCCTCGCACTCACCGTTGCAACCCATCCCACTGAGGGACCCGATCCGATCAATCCTCCTCCCGAAGCACCCGGAATCCCTCATCATCCTGGGCATCTGCAGCCCCCTCAGCCTCTTGAGGAAGGGGTCCCTGTAGGCCAGAGGGGTGTTGGCTGCAAGCCTGGGCTCAGCCTTCTGGTCATCGCTGTCATCGGCGAGTTCCGGTAGGATCTCCTCCTGGGGTTTGGGTTCTTGCAGGTCAGGATTGGACTCCAGGGCTTCAATCATTGCAAACTTATCCTCCAGTCTTTCCAGCAGAGCCTGTAAGAGAAGGATTCATTTCATGAAACTCCTGGCTTTGTGGTTGTTTGCTAACTCTTCCAGTCATCCCATTCTGAATTCATCAGTAGTCCTGTAGGCAGCCCTAGGGAGACTGTCACATTGGATCCCAAGGTTACTTGTGGTCCTTGATCTTTGTCCTCTGCACCAAATCCCTGTTCATAGCAATTCCAGCTATGAGTAGTTTCAGCTGAGAGGGGAATAAAGCTGCTCGCAACCAAGTGTATCTAACTGGCAAGGTTAGAAAAACTACTGGCAGAGAAACTCACCCAAGGTCTGAGTTGCACAAGGAGCTACTACTCAGCCCACCAGTGGTACAGAGCCTCAGAGAACCTCTGGGTCTATAGCCACGTTCTCAGAAGTTGCTGCTTTGTCGCCCCTGGCTATTTCAGTGGGCATCACTTGGAGAAGTCTTGGGTTTTTTTAGGAATCTTTGCCCCAGGGTTTACGGGGTTGCTGCTTCTTAAAGTGGCTGAAAACACCTGTGAGCTAAATTAATGCCTGGTGTGTGATTGCTTCTCTGTAATTTGTAAAGCTTTGTGTGTCAGGGATCACACAACCTTCTCAAGGGCAGCTCAACAAATTGGAGGATTCTAACTGTCCATCTCTAGTGGAAGCCACTCCTCTGGGCTGCTGAAACAGCCCAGGGACATGGGGCAGTTGTAGCTTCAGCTGACACTCTCCCAATATCTTGGGGAATTTGTTCTCAGGGCCTCAGAACAGCTGTGAGAAGCTGGTCACTGGTACCAGTCCAAGGAAAGGTTTGAGATTTCAGATTTCATCTTGCAAGACTGAATTTAAGCTTGTGTTGTGCCACAACAATGGATGTTCTCTGTCATTCATTAAAATTTGCACTGTGTAATTCCGTAGCTCCGAAAGCTTTCCTGGCTGAGCCACACTAAATGATTGTATTATTCCTCTGCAACATTTCTAAAAGTTTGTCTTTGGGTGCTCCCTTTTACCTCCTCCACTTCCATCCAAATGCCAATCTCTCAAATTCACAAAGCTAGAGCCCTATGGCTGCCTCCTTCACCTTTCCTGCCATTTAGTGGGATAGACAGGAGCCCACCTCAGAGTTTACTATTTCTTCTTACAGAGCTACTCTGATGATATATTTTCCCTCTCTGGAACTTTGCTCTTGGGAAGATGGATCTTTAAGTGAAAAAGAACCAAAACTCCAAAGCAGATATCCCACAACACCACAATTTCAATTCCTACTGCTGAAGTGAACCCAGCACAGGAGGATATTACCCTACAAAGCTTCTCTGAGCCCCTGTGAGCAGCTGAGGCTTTGTCCCCCAGCATGTGATGGCTGATGTGGCCATTGCTGTCTGGTCACGCAAAAGGAAGGCAAAGCACCCCCTCACACTCTGCTAAGCACCCCCAAAGTTTAACTTTGCAAAAAGAGAGTGTCCTCACCTCCATGCTGGCCAGTTCTTTGGCAGGGCTGAGGCTGTAGATGGGGTTGGCTCTGCAGGACTGGAGCTGGATGAGCAGCAGCAAGAGGAAGCCATAGGAAAATGAGCCTTTAGTGTCCATGGCGCTGATTTCGTTGGGAATAGGGAAGTTCAAGCTGTCTCTTCTGAGATGTCCCTTCAGGTCTCTCCCTTCCTCGTCCTGTCCTCTCTCTTCTGAAGCTTGTCTTTTATACTCTTTGGGTGCAATCTCTGCTTCCTGGGTTATCAGTGGGTTTATCTTGGGCACATTCCAGTCCCACCACAGGCACGCAGCTCTGTCAAGGGAAGATTCCCTTTATTAGCTGTCATTAGGCAGCAGCTGCTGTTGCTGAGGAATGTATGTCACAAGTCAGTGATTTCATGTTGTAACCCCCTCCTCTTGATACCAGGCGCTGTGATTACATAGTCCAGTTGGAAATTCTTAGCAATTTTCTTTCAAGAGACCCCTATGGTCGGATTTACAGAGATGGGAAACAATCCTGAAACTACTCTGAACTTTGCCTGGTTAGAAGATTTTCATAGAGAAATTGCCTTTTACAGGGAAAACAGAGGTCTTTTCAGATGTGTATTTGGTGAAGATAAATCTACTTTGGTGGGGATAAATCTACTTTTAGGACACCTAAAGCATCGTGCACACTTTCCTTCTATATATGGAGTATGCGCGGCCACCACATAGCACGGAGCGTGCTGAAAACCCCAGATTTGGGCCAACTTCTGTTTTCCTGTTGCTATTGAGGGGATATCACTGTTGAGACTTTGTATTTGTGTGTTAAAACAGCAGCAGCAGCACCTCGATCTGCATCTCAGCACAGACTGACTCTATGAGTGCCTCCAGCCCCCGCGACAACCGGCTCCGGCACCGCCGGAAAACACTCGCCCTTATTTACAGCCAAACGTTTAAATAATGGGATTTCTTTAAATATTGATGGTAAGGCTTGAGCCTACAACAGTAAAACTGAAAGAGCAGATGGCCAGACTTGGGAATAATCTTCTTGTACTGTCATACAAGGAAGAAAATTGCTCAGCAAGATGTTTAGGTAGACGGCTTTCGGTGTTACACAGAAAAGTATCAGAGTCTGTCCCCATGGAAGAATGGATGAATGTGTGTATATCTATGTTTTGTAAAGGGTTAAAATTAAATCTTTAGTTTGTTATTTTAAAAACATAAAGTATTTATTAGTTTCTTTGAATGCTTAAACTTTTAAAATCACGTAAAAGCTGCCTGTTCTTAAACGAAACACAGGTTTGCTGAAAATTCCTCTTCCATCCTTGTCTTTGTGTGTATAGTGCAACTCAAAATTAACCTTTTTCTAGTGCAAGAGTTCTAAATTGTGAAGCACATTGTTTTTCTACATCTTCCTGATGTATCTTGCTTTTCTAAATTGAAACACAAACGAATGTATGAGCAAGTTGAATATGTCAGTCTAGTAATAACTTGTTGACTTTTCATATGAATATAGATCTTGAAAGGATCTTCCGAGTACAGTTTCTAAATAATAATAGAATGATAAAATATTTCTCATGTCTTAAATGTTTTAACATGGTGTTTGTGTACAAACATGTGCACATACTGCTCACATGATCAGCTACCAAAATTATACTAGAAAGGACATCCTCAAGGTTGTGAAGTCATGTTCAAATGCTACTTTTTCCTAATATAGCCTGAATTCAGCCCAACTCTACATGTGTTCTGCATGTGATGAAATCCTTTATTATAACAGCTCTATTTTTCCTTATTATTTTCTTTGTCAGTACATGGAGATGATATTCATTTTTTGCATTACTGTGTGCCCCAACACATTCTTATTTCATGCTATTAAGAACTAAGATCCTGATAGCTTCTTTTTTTTTCTTTTTAATTAAGACTCCACACTGCAGTGTCTGTAATTCACTAATTAGTTACAATCATTCTCTTCCTGCTGCTCTCGGTGTGTGTATGTGTTTATTTACACTAAGGTGTAACTTTGTTTTGTAAACTATAAAAGCGTGACAAGATAAACCAGAATTACTAATTGAGTGTCCAATTTAAAATAATTAAGATCTATTATTGTTGTATTTTTTATTTCTTTCCTTTCACACACACCATGCACTAAATATTCTCTAGTGCTGTCTCTGCACAGAAACATCCTGTGCTTGCTCTGAGTTTTGGATTGTGTTTGTTTCTTTTGTACAGCAACCCCTGGGGCACAAACCCAGCAGCCACAAACGGAGGGACACAATCTCAGTCTCAGGTGTGAAATATTTAGCTTTGAGTGACCTGTCCCTGTGAAACAATCTCATGTTCCAGGACTTTAGTCATTAAGCCAGACTGAGATCCTCCTTTCTTTACTGATTTGTTCTTTTTCCACCTTCTGTGTTCCGTGGCAGGTAAATAAGATGTAGCAGCCTGACTTCAGCCTTGACAGTACTTTTCTGAGACAGAGAGATTTTGTCCTGTTTTATGTTCTGTATAGAGAAGGTGACCCACCACTGTAGCTGTTGTATTTTCACAGCCAATTTCTGCCCTCTGTTACCCACCTCACAGCCCTGCCAAAGCAAATAGAGTGTAAAATGTCAGGGCTCAGATCATCATTATTGAAGCTCTAAAACTCATTTGTTTTATTGGGAACTGGCACATTTCCCCAGCATCCCAGGGAACGGGACAGGAGGTGTGGGACATGGGGCTCTGTTAGAGCAGCTCTGGCTGCTCAGGGCATGGAGGGAGAGCACCAAGGGTGCTGCTGGCAGCCCCTGTATGGGTCCCTGTGAGGAGGAGAAGGATGGACAGAGCTCAGCTGAGGGTCACATTCTCCAGCAGGATGGATCTATGCCCTTGTTTTTCAGCCCTGTAAGGCTGAGGACTGTAAGCCGGGGGGTGGTGCCATGTAGATTCCTTCTGCTGACAGACCTGCCCTAACTGCTGCCCCGACCTGCCACACATCCTTCCCTTGATGTCCATTCTCTTACTGTCAGAGTGGGAGCTGATTGTAAAGAGCCTTTGTAGTCCTGTTCTGAGGAAGAGGCTGGATTTGGATTCCTTTCATCTCCCAGTGAATAAACCCTTTGACAAAACTGTGCCATATGCCACCCAAGCTCTTTTCCCTGCACTGTTAGATTGAGAAGAAAAAGAAGGGACACGGCAGTGTGAGAATCAAAAGGGAAATCTAAAAGTGTCTGAGGCGACCGAGCTGCAATTTAAGATAGTTAGGTGGTGCCTCACTTTTTCCAAGGTGGGAAATTAATTTTCATCCCAAACATGGACTGTTTCTCCTGGTGATGGGGATGTATCAGCTCTCTGCTGCGGCTGCCCCTTCCTGTGCTGGACTCTCCGGGCTCAGCGGGGGCAGCGGGGAGCCCCGGGCAGGCGGGGGGAGCCCGGCAGAGCCCGGTAGGAGCTCAGCAGAGCCCGGCAGAGCCCGGCAGAGCCTGGCAGAGCCCGGCAGAGCCCTCCAGGAGCCCGGCAGAGCCCGGCAGAGCCCTCCAGGAGCTCGGCAGAGACCGGTAGGAGCTCAGCAGAGCCCGGCAGAGCCCAACAGAGCCTGGCAGAGCCCGGCAGAGCCCAGCAGAGCCCGGCAGAGCCCTGCGGGGCCGGCTCTCGGCTTGCGGGGCGACTGGCGTCTGTCCCGGGTGCTGAAGCCCTCGCAGCCCTTTGTCCGCAGCCAGATGTATTTAAATTTAAAGCGCTGAAGCCCTTCTGTCCTCAGCCAAACCTGGCGCTGATACCAGCGGCTTAGCTCAGGGCACCACCTGGAACTAACCCCGTGCCCATCTCCTGGGGGCATTCAGTGCCAGCAGAGGTGAAGCCATCGGGGAAGGCATCCCGGCTCACTGCCGGCCCCAGGGCTGGCAGCGGGGCCCAGCGGGGCCCGCCAGTGTCTCTTCAGTGCAGCGTGGGGGGGTCAGGGGAACGATCATCGTCCTGGAAGGGCGCAACCCTCACCCTTCCTGCGGCTGCGACCCTCCAGCAGAGGCTCGTCCAGCCCGGGTGGGATGCTCCTGCCAGGGTCAGAGCCCTTAGGGCAGAGAGAGGAGCGGGGTTTCTGTATCCTCTGACCATGTGCTAGGGCATGACCGAAATAAACCACTCACAAAAAGCAATGCAAGCTTTGTGCAAAGGTTTGTTTCTCCGGACCCCACCGCCGCGGGGCAGCCTGGCTCACTGCCCGGGGGCTCAGGAAGCGCCTGGGAGCCGGTCCCGGCTTCAGCTTCTTCTTCTCCTCCAGAAACCTGAGAGAGAAGAGCAGAGAGCTGAGGGAGGAACCTCTCCGAGCTTTCAGCCGGGGACAGCGGCCGCTCCCGGCACCTCCGGGCTGTGACCTGGCTGCGTCCCAAAGCAGCAGAAGTGCCTCCGTCGGAGAGAGGAGAGGAGGCTCCTCCACTGGCTCTGTCTGCAGCAGCCTTCAACAGCTTTTTCTTCTCTGTGCACAAATGTTTGTTCTGTGTGAATAGTCCGTTTCCTGACATCTGGTTTTAGGAGCTTTTCCTTCCTTGCAAGTTCCCGTGATGATGGTTCTTGAGTTCCTCTGGCAATGTCACCAAACACTTCCCTCTGTAGCTGAGGCAGAGCAGCAGAAAGGGTCTTTTCACTCACTGCCCGGGTAATATTAAAGCAACTTCACTAAGCCTCTGCCTTCTGCTCTCCTTATTTGCTTAGAATGGAAACAAACCAGCGATATCAGCTGGTCTGGGACAGTGATTTCTGCATCCAGATGCTACAACATCTGGCAAGTAGTTTTGTTTAAAGCATCACAGCAAAGAACTGGCAGAGAAAGGAGGTGCGTGGTTTGAGAGTACAGAACATGAATGAAGGAGGCTCACATCAGGTGGGAGTGTTTTGTTGATACAGAATAAGAGCAGATAGGGGAGAACATGTGCATCATCCTTGATTTTATGTGTATCAAATACAGACAGGAGTGGAAAAGTGAGACTGCACAGGATCTGTGTGATGACTAAGGGGAATAAATACAATTTAACCCTCTAATAGTAAACTGGTCAGAAATGAGCCTTGGATGAGACCATATCTCAATTGCTGCCTAACATCACTTACAATCAGGTGCCCCAAACCCACACACATTTAAGAAAGAAATCTGTATGTTTCTTTCTGTATAGGAGCAGTTTTATTGGAGGCTTTTCTCCTCAGCAGCTTCTCTAATCCTGGTCCATAAATTCATGCACTGCTGCTTAGTGGAGATGGAAATGGCACAGCCAGAGCTGAGCTTCCCCCATCTGACTGACATCCTCACTTCAAAGCTTACCTTTGATTATATAAATGCTAATAGAACTCAGCAAATTACCTAAAGTACCAACACACTTGGCTTCAGTCCTGGGGATCTAATTATGGAGCCTTTTATGTGAAATAAATTGTTCTTGCTTTCTGAAAAGTGGATTTTTAAAATGTTCCCAAAAAATGCCAGGTGATGGGATGGCACATTACCAGCTCAGCCTCTGTAATTGTAACTCTTATCTGTTTCTTATTTGTCTTCTGTAGGATTCTGTTCACGAGTGCTCACAGCTCCAACCTCCTCTGACCTCTGTTCTTTTTTCTGCAAATCATTTCAATGACCTGCAGTTTATGTTAATGTAGCTGAGTATGGAAGTAAGCTGAAGATGTTCAAAAAACAAACTCCAGAAGCACTTATCCTTCACTGAATTTTCAGTGAATTTTCAATGTTAGGAAGCTTTTATGCCTTTGAAAATATCCCTGCTCTGAGGGTTATTGAGAGCTGGAAGCAAGCTTTAGACTCGGGTTTATTAGGAAGGAGTCTGTGACCTTCCAATAAGGAACTGTCACAAGATACTGGTTCTTCACAACTCAACAGGTCTGCTTCTTCTTAGCAAAATGATTTTTGCTTAGGAAAGGCAACACTGTGTATAATAAAATTATTGCATTATATGATATATGTATTATATTCATTATATAATCCATGGTTGGAGAGCTTGTACTCAGGCAAGCTTGTACTTGTACCAGCAAGTGTCTGTTCAGGGCATTTCCAATGTTGCTGCTGCTTTGTTGTTAAAGTTAATTTAAAGAGATTAAGCAGCAAGCAGCATAAGACCAAACCAAAACTGTCAACCAGAGAATGGTTATGGGACCAAACCAAAACTGTCAACCAGAGAATGGTTATGGGTTTGAATTTTCTGCTCAGTGAAATACCTGGATCTGCTTTTTTTACATGAAGCACAATAGGAAAAAACACAGTTGTTTTCCTCAGTCAACAGCAGATCTAAATGCAGAGTCAGTGCTTTCTACTGATGTCAGCTTAGAAAGCTGCCCTTATCTCAAATTGTGGGGCAAAGACTTGGAGCTTTTTGTCCTGTTTTCTGATTACCAGACAGCAGCCCTCTGAAATGCTGCTGGATTCCAGTGGGTTTATGTCTAACTGCAAACTGGGTCTCTGTTTCAGGAATGACACATGGGAAAATCACAGCAAAGGCTTGAAGAAAATCCACTAAATTATGGAAATCATTACCTGAGACATGAAAAGATTTGTTTATTTATACACTTAGTACACAAACAGTACAAATGTGTGTGTGGGGGATGTTAATTAAATTTCAGATAGATGTTCACAAATGATTACTCTGATACAAAGAGGCAGTGCAGCAAAGGTGTGTTCTGTTGGCCAGGTAATTCAGGGAGGAGTGGGTGCAATTTGCTCAGTACATTGTGTAGTAGATGGTGAAGCCAATATCAAAACAAGCTGAAGATCTCACTGAAAGGGAACAGGTCCTTTGAAACCTCCAAATCAGTCCTGTTAAGAAAGCAGAGGAATAAATAAAGAGGAATGTACAGGAACTCACACATGGAAATTACCTGATTTCTTACTGTTCTGGGGCCAGATTCAGCTGCACTGTTCTGCTCAGAGTTATTTGGATTGAAACAAGTATCCCTGGGGAACTGGTGAAAAACCTCTCTGAACTGGCCTGTGTGTCAAGATGAAATGCACACAGGTGGCTTGGAGAAAGGAGTGAAAGCAAATAGAGAGAAATGTGGCATTCAGAGATTTTAAGTTTATATCTGATGGCAGTGAATTTTGAGGAGGGCAAAATAGTAAACTGTGTTTGGGATAGGAGGTTAAAAGTTACTTTAAGGCACTATTTCCTCAAGGCTGAATTAACTCTGCTCTTTTGCATATTTATTCAAGTTTTGCACAGAGACAACCTACCCCTGGCTTTGTCTTACCACAGTAGAGTCAGCATCCCAGTCCACTCAGTGACCCAATTCTGTCCAGTCTGACACCAAAACAGCCCCTGGGGAGCCCCTTTTTGCTCCTGGCTCGGTAGCGGCGGGATAAGCTCAGGAGGTCACTGAAGAATCTCTGGATTGCACCGCCCCCCATGGACACACTCCCGGGCTGCTCCTGGGGCCACTGGAGTTCAGTGTCTTGCTGGTCAAGGACATCTGCTGGGATCAGGCCATCCTGCTCGTGGTCCCTCTCTTCTGAGACCAGGGGATGCTCCAGGTCCTCTTCTAAGAGTTTGGACAGACTCTGGAAAAAGGAAGGGTGGAAGGTGGAGAGGGAGAGGTTCTGGAAGCTCCCAATATTTTCATATAAGCCATGCTCAGTGCTAAGTTGAGGGCATTTATTTTTAACATTTGTCAAATTATGAAAGTACTGAAGTGGGTCCTAAAGATGATGGTGGTTTTGTTTAGCTTCTTCTGGCTCACAAAGCTGCTCTGAGTTAACACTGAGTGTTGTCTCAAGGTGCTCTCAGGTTATATGATGTCAGTGAATCCTCTAGTTCTGAGCAGGCAGATTGATAATTCTTTCCTGGAGCTGGGGATGTGGGATAAATTGTGATAGATTGTGAATGAGGCTTAGCCAAGTGAATAAGGAACAAAAGAAAAATAGTTGATATTTTGCAATAATAGGAGAATCAATGCAATGACTTGTTGATGTTGGTGCTAGAAGGATTATATATTTCTTTACAAATTGGGAGGTTACTTCACGCTTGGCAATACCAGATCCCAAGTCTGGCAGCTGAAATGTGTTTTCCTACTGACTTTGAATCCCTGCACACAAAAATACACACAGGCACACATACACACTTTATCTTTTTTTTTAATATTCTAGCTCTGGGACTCACAAGCAGGGACTGCATTGCTGCATCACTGAGCTGAGGGGTAGATCCTGCAGCTACAACCCATTAATTCTTCTTCAGCTTGAGCCAGGGGCTGCAGGGAGGAGCAAGCAGGTGACTGCTCTAGGGATTTACATCACAGTACTTCCAGAATAATTCCTTTTACTCCAAAAGTTTATTGCTTCCCTCAGTCACAGGATGACCCTATATCTGCAATCCCCAAACTGACCCCACAGGAAAAAAAAGCAAAACATTTTCCTTTCACTTGCCTCAGGTGATCAGAAATTTAAATTCAAGAATCAACGACTTTAGTTTCCCCCCTGTTCAATAACTCTGTCTGCACACCCCAGGGTTCCTGCTTGCATGATCTCTTTTGAGTTTCTCCTGCTGCTTTATCTGGAGTTGGAAGAAACTGAGCTCATCTGAAGTGTCTAATTCCTAGAGAGCCACCAGCTTCTTTCTGCTCTGCTGAGCAGCCATTCACTTACCTGTAAGCTGGAAATGGACCTGGCCCCTGCCTGGTTTTGACTGACAATAAGCAGCAGAAGGAATCCAGGGCAAAAAAGAAGTTTCAGGTTCATGTTCTTGTTTTGGTGTCTCTGATTCCTCCTTCCCTTGAGTCTCTCCAGTTCAGTGCTGCTCTGTGTCTCCAGCTATCAGCATTTATATCTTCCCCCAACCCCTCCCAAGGCTACCTTTTGAGTTCCTGCTAGTGCAAGGATTGGTTTGAGGTTCTGATCTGTTTCCATCCTCCCAGGAGGAGGAGGAGGGAGGAAATAGTTCTCTTTTCTGATGGTGAATGAAAGCAGCATTTTACACTTGGGCAATGCAGCATCCTCCTGTTGCTGTGCACCTGCAGGGCTCTGCAGGCTGCTGTCCTGCTGCCACTTCTGTAGGTCGGTGTGCTCAGCTCAGCGCTCCTGGGGTTCACTGCTAAACCTTTCCTTTTCACCCAGAGAAAAATGACTGAGAATTATAAAGTGGGACAGGAGGCAAATTGTGTCCACTCCACCTTCAGTTGCTTCCTTTGTCACTGAAACACCAGACCAGGGGGGTGGGGATCTCAGAAAACATTCTGTGTAAGAATTTTGTGTTGTTACATAACAATAGGACATTATAACATAATAATATAATGTATTAATATGGTGCTATTGACTTAGGAGATGAAAGAGTGAGATTTGGTGAAGTCCAAGTCTTAAAAATATGTCCAGTTTCATTAGTTACTGGCCTGAGTGACAGTGTGGCTGAAACCAGGCTGACATGCACAGAAAGCTTCTACAAGTCTTAAGCTGAGAAAGAAATTATTCTTTCCCTGGATCCAGCTTGAAGCATTTCCTTCATGTGTTTTTTCTCAGTCTATTATACACAATTTGTATTAAACCTGAAACCAGTCTGAAAGGGAGCACAGGCTTGAAGTTTGGCCCCACTGAGAATATTCCTGAGTGTGCAATGATACATTTTGACCTTTCATGGCATTTTTGCACACATGTGATGCACAAAGTTAAAGGCCACTGATTTGGATCTGTATGGAGGAATTGGAAATTAGGGACCATCTGGCACTTTTCATCTGATAGCTGAGTTACTGAAAGCTTGGAAACCAGTTTTCAGTACCAACTTGGTCCTGAAAGCTTGGAAATAATAATTCTGTGATGTGCCAGTCAGTTTAATGTTTTCACTGATCAGTTTAATATGTAATTGTTAAGTGTCTCTGGAAATGGGTATTGTAAGGAGAAACCTTATAAACTTTCCTGATGTTTGAGGTGTGTATTTGCAGTGTAAGGAGACAGTGAGAGAAGGTCAGGGCAGTTTCAGGTTTGTCTCTTCTTCTCTGCAAAAGCCCAGGGTTGTTTTGTTGGTTTGATTGGCTTGTCACAAATCTCATAGATGTGGGTAATAAATCTTATTGACCTTGAGATCTCTGAACTTGTTTTAGGATACTGTTGAATCCCCTCTGGACATACACATCATCAAATTCCTCATCTCTGACTATGTTGGTAAAGTCGATCTGAAGTGTTTTGGATGTTCCTTTGTATAACAAATTCTCCATGAGGGGAGGAAGGAAATATCAAGAAGAAGGCAGGTTGGTGTGTGTTGCTCATCTCCAACCATAAATTGTTTCCCAGCTTACTGAGACCTTTGTCCTGTACTAGCAGAGATATTAAAAGAGTAAGGTTAGAGCAAACTGTTCCCCTGGGGATGTACCTGCCTTCTGTCTCCAGGCTGCTGTGAGGAATCTGAGCTCTGAAGTTGATAGAACATGGCCTGCTTGGACAAGTGTCATCAGAGCACTGCTGCAGCAACTCATCTTTCTCCTTCCTAGCTCAGGGCCAGCCTCCCTCTCCTTCCCACCTGCTCAGGCCAACATTCCCTGGCTCACTGCAGCTGGCTGAAAGGGCAGGGACGTGTTTGTAGTGCTGTCATCACAGTGGGATCGCCAAGTCCACGATGGAAGCTGGCACCAAGGGCCTCTCATTAGCAGACATTACCATTTAACTGTGGTCTCCAAGCATTTTCTGTCCCACTCCCCTGCCCTCTCCTGAGTGGTCTGGAGCTGGGCTGTGCAAGGCTCAGTGCAGCAGCATCACGAGCCTAGGCCTGGCTGGGAATTGCTCTTCTGGCCCTTCATTGCTTCATTCACATTTAGTGATGCAGCAGGAGGGGTCAGGTGGGTGGATTTGTGGCAGGAAGGGGCACAGGGGATCTGCAGCAGCAGTTGTCCCCACAGAGAGAGCACAGAGCTCACTAATTAATGCTCACTGATCTCTTTGATGGGGAGAAGAGGGGATGCTTTCCTTTGTAGCCTTTCGGGACAAAAAGGAGCCAAGACCACCTGAGGACAAGGAGAGCAGCAGGCTGGTATTTGTTAGCAGATTGTAAGTGGCTCTGGAGCACTGGGGTTTGATGGCAAAATTTTAATAACAGGTTTGTTAGGCACATTTATCACATTCTTCTGATGGTAATATAGCCCAGCAGGGAAGCAGCAATGAGGGAAGGGAGAGCCTAATAAAACAGATCCTGCAACAAACAGGAAAGAAGATGAGGAATTCAGAGCAATGGCACAAGAGTTCTGGTCAGAGCATGATGAGAGGTAGAGGCTTGAATAAGCAGTCATGTTCCATGAATCCTCACCTAAACTGGTATTTTTGGCTAGGCTTCACCTCTAGCAGAATGAACAGCATCTTGCTGCCCAGTTGTTTTGGAAAGGTGGGAATGTCTACATAGGTGAGTTGTAGGTATTCACACTGCTACTGAAAATGTGGATTAGCTGTGCATGGTCTTTTTTTAGCCATCCTGCCTCCCCGTGATCTTTAAGGTGTGTCTCAGAAATTCTGAGGCTGATCTTGCACTAAACTGTTCAGAATCATAGTCTTGTGTCAAATGACATACCCTTGGTATTTGGACTGAGGTCTAACTGGTATTATTGCCCTACTACAGAAAGGCTGGACTTGCAGAGGGAACAGGAATGGTTTGTACAGTGAGGCTAATTAGCAGCTGCAAGCAGAAAGGCTACAGTGTTAGTCTGCAGATCATAACCTCTGACAGGAGGCAGAAAGAGAACCATTCATGGGCAGCACGGACACAACATATCCCTGACTGATTTTTCCCCAGCAAAACCAGAAGGTCAGTGCTGTGACATCCCGCCTGGCATCTTCACTTCGTTGTTGAGGTGTGTGGTGACCTCTCCTGGTGAGTGGAGAACGTGCCTCGAGTTCTGCTGGAGCAGGTTCTGGTTACAAAAGAGAAAACGGATCAGGCACTGAGAGGTTTGGATAAAGTGATCTCTTCAGAATCAAGGACATGGAACATGCAGCACAAAAAGGGGCTGAGTGGTGTTTTTGCAGGGATTATACTCCAGTAGCCACGGACGTGTGTGTGAGTGGTTATGCCTTGGGAAGGCACATGGCATGTGTGTGATACATGAATGCTGGTGCTTGATATTTAAAAGTTTGAGTGTCACATGTTCTGGTGGGTGGCTAAGTTTAGTCCCAGCACTAGATGTGTTAATCTGGGCTCTTATGACGGATTTTGCAGAATGTTAAGTTTCTATAAGAAGAGATGGGTGTAGGGGAGAACATTTCTTAAGCATTTTGTGTGGGGTAACGTTTGCCAAGTTTTTAGTTGTGACCCAGCTCACCCTGGCAGAGCTGGGAGCAGTGTCACCAGGGCCCATTGATCAAGGTCTGCTGGCCAAGCAGCCAAATCAAGGGGCAAGAGGTCACCCTCTCTCATTGTGCTATTTATTGCTGCATGCCACTTGTCAGTGTGCAGAGTGCAGGAGGAGAAGCCATTTCTAGAAATGGCTAAACAGCTACAGGAATGAAATGGCACCTGTCCTATAAGTTGCTGTGGTTGTTTACTTCCCCTCTCCCTCCTCTCATGGACCTGTGATGAACCTAAAAATAGCCTGACTAACTAAAAATGTGATCATTACATAAAGCCTGTTCTCCATGAAACACTGTGCAGGGTTTGTTCAGCCTGTGAGACTGGCACTGTGCATAACCTTAATTTTGTGGGCAGGATCCAAATTGTCCATTAGTTTTGACACATCCCAGACTTGTGGAATTTGCCTGTGTGGGTCAGTGCCTGCATTTTGAGAACAGAGGGGTAAACTATCCTGATTTTTGTCTGGGATTCACGTGTGTATTATTTTTCTTCCTGCCAACATTTACAGTCCTTTTCATCGATGCTTCTCACCAGTTCAGGCACAACTGCACACTTGCCTGTGCCCACACTTACTCATTATGATTAAAAGGCAAATCCTTCGTGTCAAATTGGTTATGCCAGGGAGGCCATCCCGGAATTCTGCAGTGGATGCACAGTAGGCTGTATGGGAAGAGAAAGGGAGCTTCTTTCCGCCATGGGTGGGTGAGCTGCAGTGGGAGGAATGCAGCCTCATCCAGGGCTTAGCAAAGCCAGCCTTTCTCAGGAATTCAGTGTAGCTGCGGTGACTCTTATCACCCACTGTTCTTGATTTGACAGCTCTTCTTTGTTTTCCCAGAAAATACTCACAGTGTTCGCCAAGCTTCTGGAAATAGCTGCCTCCTTTTGTGGTGGAGGGTGGCACGGCTGTGGGCCAGAGGGGCAGGATATTTTAGCTGTTGCTTCTTAGCACAGCGTGATGGGCCAGCAGCCTTTCAAAAACTAACACTTCTAAAGCTGTGATAAGGTGCTCAGGCTACAGGACTGGAGCCTGTGTTCCTGCTTGAGATAAACTCCACTGTCAGCGCCACATTCACACCTCCCCTGTCACACCAGGCACCCCATGGCCCTGCCTTTCCCACCAGTCACTTGCTGCAAAGCCTCAGCACGGGGGTGCCAGGGCCTGTGCCACCACCCACAGAGCCCCCAGGGGCTGCACTGCTCCCTGTGCCCTTGTGGTGACATTGAGGTGGGCAGAGGGAATACTGTGGGGTGGCAGGAAAGTGTCACCAGGGATTGTCACCCAGAACTTTGGACTCAGAACTTCCCCTTGAGATGCACTGTCTAGCCTTTGCTGTCTGGACAAAAGATGAATGGGAGGACTGGCTGTGTCAGGTGTGAGTTGGGGATGTCCAGTGTCGTGGCTGCTCTCTTGTGTGAGTGCAAACACTAAATGCACTGTTTGAAACCCTGACTGAGGGAAGCAGCTAAACCTGCCTATGGATGCTAAGGAAAGGAGTGATTTCACTCGAACTTACTTACAGTCCCTTTACCTGTAGAAGTTAGAGTCAATTGATTAGTGCCTATGGGCTGGCAGAGTCTTCTAAAATTACAGGATTTCATCTCATTTACAGGGACAAAAAACAGTTGTGTTAACCAATTGAATGCTATTAGAAAGCTAAAGCCCTTGGGGCTGTTCCAGTGGGCAAAAAAAACATTCCTGTAATCAAAATAGTTGAATGATTGCAAAACCAGAGTTTAAACCAAGCTTCAAGATGAGGATGACGTGGGTTCAAAGGTTTCCTCCTACGTGTTTGGTGTCAGCTTCAGCTCACAAATGTGCTCCTTGTAAGTGCAAGTTGTGCCTTTCCCACCCTTTCAATGGCCTCGTATGGATGGATTTTTCACCAAGGCTCTCTGTTCACTAAGTGATTGGAGAATTAAGGTTGCTACTTAAATTAATATGACTGTCAGCCAGACTGAGAATCCAAGAAACTGGTTGCTGTTGATCAGCTGCACAGATACAGCTGCAGTTCTCTCTCCCTCTCTCTCAGTGTTCAGTCCAAATCTTGAAATATTTCCAACCTATCTGGGACTAAACTATTCACTTTTATAAATGTGCAAGTCTGATAAGCTGTAGGAAATGTTGGACTCACTTTCCTCCACGGCCTCTTAAAAGGGGGCCCTAGATGCCACCCTTAGCCAGAACTTTAACACCTCAGGTGACAATTCTGTGCCCCTCTGCAGTGAGTAGAATGCCCAAGAGTAAGTCTGGACTGTGTCTGTCTGAAGTTCCTGATCTGGGAGCAATTTCCTCTGTGTATCCACTCACTTTATTCCCCAAGGCTCTGTGTGCTCTTCTTTGAAAGCTGGATGGGAAAGCTATGCAAGAAAGTAACGGACAGATAAGGTAAGAATACAGGCACATAATCTGCTTTATATAGAAAATAGTGCTTCAATGCTTTTTGAAACATGGCACAATCCTCCAAAGGGTCTTAATTTGTGCCCTCAAAACCCATCTTTGAAAAAACCCCAACACTTTAGAGCAGGTGTCTATGCTGTAAACCCTTAACTGGGTTTATTTAAAACTAGCACATTAGAATGACTTCTCTTTGCACAACTGCTAGAGACCACAGAACCTCAGAGCCAGAAAATGCTTTTAGTGTCCCTTTCCCACTGGAGATTCTTCACATAACTTCTGCCTTGTTTGACCAGGAGGATTTGTTTTACCATGTCACCTCCCTGAGGATAACGACACATTTTTTGCGTAGTGTTGAAGTGTGAAGACCACTGTGGGCCATGACATCATATCTCAGGCCAGAGCAGATCAGGAAATGACCAAGAAGGCCTAAAATATTGGCCATGGGAAGAATGAATGAAGGAGAGAAGGGATATGATACAGCAACATTCTTTAGCCCAGATAGGTCAGATGCACCTGACAAGTGTAATAGGACAAGGAGATCTTTCACACTTTAACACATGGTGATATTTTGGTGCAGAGAGATCGTCTGTGAGAGGCAGAGGTGAATCAGGGTGCAAATCCTCTACATGACATGCTATTAAATCAGAGCTGCTCTCAGACAATAAAAAGGAATATGGGTTTGAACAGCTAGACTGCTCCAAACCTGACCTTTATTTAACTCTGGGAGGCTTAAAATGAATTCTGAGTCACAGTCTCTAATCACAGTTAGAACAATAATTTCCTCCAGACATATCAAAACCACCACTGAAAAAAGACACTGTTTTGGGGGATGGAAGGGAAGGAAGGTGGTAATGGCAGAAATCAAGCAAACTACATTTTCTAGAAAATTTAATGGAGCTTTCAAAAAATAAATCATTATAAATATTGGTACATAAACTGAATAGTCTCTATTATTTTTTAACCGATGCAAACCTAAGGGGGGTTAAAAAATAATTTAGGGAAGTTCATTAGCTAAATTACCTCTGAGGTCTTATTCAGTGGGTTACAAAGCTGGGGATTGTTTTAGTCCAAGGTTCCACCAGCCATGGGGCTGATGACTGAAGTCAGAGCCAAGATGAACCTTCGGGCTGGGTCGTGTTGGTCTCATTTTGCCCATGGGACAAGAAGCCTTTGTTAAAGTTCAAACAGACCTGACACTCAGACAGACCTCACACTGTCTGCTGCTGGTTTTGTAAATGATCTGTTCTCTAAATTGCTAGAGCACTTTTTTTTCTCTCTCTCTGTACATCTCCCTCCTTGTTTCCTTGTGTCAGGTATTGAGATCAGCAGAGTTTAAACTAAGACTTAGCTGCTTTTAGGTCTTTTATTCTGTAACTGTATGGGAGACAGGGTTGGCCAGTGGCAGTATATTTAACTGTTGCCTTGAGAAGTGGAGATGCACATCATTTTGATGACCTTGTCTGCAGTCTAAGCAGCTGTTGGTCTCTGTATTTCTCCCCTGTACAGAATGTGTGTGATGCTTCTCTGTGGTATAAACCCAGGATATTATCTGTGCACTCTTACAGCCACAGAGGCAAGAATGAATGAGAGCTTTTGCAGGTACTCAGTAATTACCTTATGACCAGAAAGCTCCTACTGGAAGAGAGAGTCTACACTTAAAACTTCCATACCTCCCAGCTGTAACAGTGTGTGGCTTTCCAGGGCCATTTTTCACACATCCCTAATCATTATACTACTGTACTTTAAACCTCAGAACAGATCTCTGAGAGCTTGATTTGGTGCCCCTTAACTCAGCTTCAAAGCAAGTGCCTTCACTGAGGCAACAAAACACCCCAGTCCCTCCAGGCTGAGCTTTTAGGCCCCGTGCCCACCAATTTGTTCCCTAATGATCCCACCAGCCCGGGGCTGTGAAGCACAAGTGTCGGTGGGCCATGTGTGGAAGGCAGAAGGCTCAGGAGGCAGGAATTCCTGGAGCAGCGAGAGGAGGGGGGCGGGCATGACAGGAAGAGGAGCTGATAGCTCCCTGAAGGAATCCCAGCCCTGTGCTGGCTCCAGATTCCCTTATCCGGGAGCGCGGGGAGGGGCCTGTCAGCACCTCTGCCCCACACCCGCTCCCCCCTGAGCTGCCCACAGACACAGAGTGGCTTCAACAAGTTCCAGTGCTCCGTCCCGGAGCTTCCCAGGCCTCTGCCACGCCGGGCAGCCAGGTGGCACCGCTGCCAGCAGCCCTGCCAGCGCTCCCTGCGGCGCATTCCCGACTCAAGAGCCTCCTGCCGAATCCTCGCCTCCCTCCGCGCAGTCTTTTTAGGAACAAACGGTCTAATTTTAACCTGGCTGCCGCAAACAGCTCCCTGAAATAGGTTCTGACTCTCCCCTGCCTTGTGCGTGTTGTTGAGGGTTTAAAAGCCAAGTCCCTCACGCTCGGGGTGCGGAGCTGGGGCTGCTGCTGTCAGACCCACTCTGAGCTGTGTGAGGGCAGGAATGGCCCGGGGGGGCACACACTCCGGTGATGCACATCGCAGAGTTGTATGGATCTCATCCAGTCTAGATGAGTTGTTCTGTATTCCGAGGACTTTGCAGTAGGAAGAGCTTGTTGTTTGCTGGGCTGGCTGCATCCAGACATGACATTCAAAAGTACAGTGAATGGACTCGGTGTCCCCAGGTTTTCCCTGGACAATTGCTCTAATCACCATCGTTTTTTGGGGGTGTCTAACTGGATTAGCATTGGCCTAGGAGCCACTAAACTGGCCCTGGTCCCACGGCAAAGCCAGTTCCTGTTTGGCTGTGCTGTCCTTGAAGGGCACGTGCAGCAGTGACCTGCTTTGAAAACAAGTAAAAAGCACTTACAGAGGAAATGGGAATTACTGTGAGATGAGGACAAGGAGCACAAACTCCAAAAAAACACTGGGGTCTTTTTATGCTCCTGCCTCTTGCTGTTTCCATGAATGTGAATATGCAAGCTCTTGTACTGGAGGACCAATGCAAACCTGAACTGCTGTTTTTAATTATCACAGTATAAAAAGCCACGTCTTTAAAGAACTCTCCAAACAGGAAAGGAGAAATTGTTTTCAGGCAGCTGCTGTCTTTATGTTGCTCTCTTGAGAGTGACACACACATCCCTTATGTTGCTTCAGACCTGCTAATTAAGCAGCTCCCTGTACCTGCAGGTCAGCTGATCAGCTAATGGACTCCCCGCAGTCTCCAATGCACCACATCTTAAAGGATAAATAGAAAAAGGCAAAAAGCCCTTGAGGATCTCACCAGATCCTGGCCTGACTTATCCATGGGGCCTTTTCTGAGCAGAACAACTAACAGGCACCTAAGGCAAACAGCAGCCCCCAAGACTGATACCCTGGGGCTTGCCAGGGTCATTGTAAGGTGGCCCAGCCCTGCAGGGTGGAGGGCTGCTGGCCAGGGCCGCTGCCCAGTTTGCCATCATTCACTGAGCACTAAAAATACTGTTGGCTCACATGAGGAGAGCACAAAGTAACTGGTGCTGCTGAATACTCTAAAGGTCAAACCCTGGCTCCAACTGGGCTTTAATGGCTGAGAACTAAAGTGGCAGTAGGGTTTCAGGTGCTCAGCATCCCAGGGGGACTTGGGAGCACAAGGGACTTGGGGAACATGACTTCTCCATTCTGGGTGAGCACCTGAATGACCCCAACTACTGCACAGGCTGGAATAACATTTTCTCTCTTCTCTAGGAGAACTATCCAGCATCTTTGAAGTGTCACTGGCAAGAACTTTGTCAAACTGATTGATTTCAATGAACTTGTTTTGTTTGCAGCTTCCCATTCCCCTCTCATTTTGACACATCTCTAATAACAAACTTCTTACCACCCTGAGGATCAGTGCACAGCCCACAGGTTAAGTAACTTACTAATTGCCTAACTAGTCACTGAACAAGTTGAACTGGTCATTGAACAAGATATCAGCCAAGTCAAGAGCCTGGCCTTGATTTTTTGGCTTCTGCTTCTGCCCCTGGGCCATAAAGATCACCCCAACTCCGCTGGAATATGTGAGAATAAGGAGTCATTTGCCAGAAGAGGTTTGGGAATACAGACCAGTTTCAAGATGACAAGTGCTGCACAATATGTGCTTTTTAATATTTAATCTCATTAATCAACCTCCCTTTTCCCCTGCTTTCTGGTTTTAAGGGCATATTCCCATTAATGCCTTGTTTTCAAAGACTTGTGTTGCCCCTTTAGCTTCAATGTCCTTCTTCATCTCGAGGGGAAAATGCTGTGGCAGCTCAATGACATTCCCTTCTCCTCCTTTCCCTGCTGTCTGTGTGTGAGCGCAGCCCGGGGTTATCCCGCCGGCCCAAGGGATGCTGGAAGGGCCGGGAATGCTGCTGCCATCGCACAGACCTGCACCGACACCTGGCGCCCGGTCTGGGGAGTGCTGGATGTTCCCTCCGGAGAATCCAGCTGTGAACAGCTCGGAGGGAGCAGAGACTTGTTTCTCCATCTGCTGAAAGGACCGGGACAGCCTGTTTTCCAGGCTTTGCATCCCAAGTCAATCATCATGGCTGGGGCAGGATGGCTAAAATAATCCCCGCGATCCTTATGGAAATGAGGTGCAACCTCTGAGTGAGAAAATGTTTTTGTATGTGAAACTCAAAGCTGGAAACTGCTTTTATCCCTGCAGGATTTGTCTGGTCCAAGGAATATTTCTGTGCTTTTGGCTATACTGAAATCCACCACCCTGTCATAAACGTCAGAATTTGTGCTGGTGTGATCCAGAGCCAGGCTGTCAGTCCAGAAAATGTTTCATGGTGCCAAAGTCAGACTCAGAGTTTGGCCAGCACATCTGGTACAGCCCCAGCCTTCACCCAGTTCAAGGCTTGTTGTATGTTAGGCACAGACAACCCCAAAATCTTTGGCTACCAAGTCCCCAAATTGAAGCATCAGCCACAAGCAGAAAAAGCAGCTCATCACTAACTCTTTACTCTCTCCTCTCTGGAGAGGGACTGCTCAGACCTGAACCAAAGCATGTTTTGCTGCTAAACACTAATTGCTGTCTATCAAGCACACAGAGCCATTTTCTGCTATTTTCCAAATTAGAAATCCACACTCAAGCCTCTGAAGAGATGAAGATCAGAACAGGCTCAATTTTCCATGCAAATAATTTGCCTCTGATCTTGACCCAGGATTTTCATAACAACTAGAGGCAGTGGGGGGCTGCTGTGGCTCTGAGCTGCCCTGTGGTCCCCAGCTGTCCCTGTCCCTCTCCCCAAGGGGTTCCTTTCATGCCTGGCTGTGAAGGGATATCTGCACCTGAGGCATTTTCCTGCTCTGACTTGAAAGTTGTGGCTCTTCAACCACATTTATTTCTATGTCCTTTTTCTTGTTTTGTTTTGTTCACATCTGATCCCACTCACTTAGTGCTGACAGGAACCAGGTGCAAAGATTCCAGCCTTTCAGTATCAATATTGGGCATCAATTTAGATTTATATATGTGAGTTTTAGTACCTGGGATTGTGTGGTTTTTTAACTCAGGGTGAGCACAGCTGTGCAGCTTCCACACATCTCTGCTAATACAATCTTCAAGCATTTTAACACACCACCATCCTGCTGGATTCAGAGGAAAGACTTAAAAAGAGGGGTTGGGATTCTTTTTTGAAGTGATAAATCTCTGTCTTGTGCAGTAGTAATGGTCTACATGAACTTGTCAGCTGGGAAAGGAGACAGCCAAACCTTGTCCCCCTTGTTCCACTCAGAATGGTTCCCTCACTCTGGAATTGCTCAAGGAAGGCAGCAGGCAGGACAGAGTTAATGATACATGCAGCCCTTTTACACATGAATTGAACTCTATCCAGAGTTACTAATTGCCAACATCAGGAATTAATTCGGTTTGCTTTGATTTCTCTGAGTCATACACAGAAGAGGAATTTACTGTGTTCTGCTCATCACTGCAGAGACTCTTCTCCAACAAGGAAAGAAAACCAAATCACAATTTGATGGGTGAAGTAGCTTGTCCTTTTAATATCTTCCTTACAGCTGGAACTGCATCTTTGCCCAAGTGATTGATGAGGGAAAAAACATATATGTGGAGAGAAGATTCCTCTGTAGTGGAGAAGAGCTGGAAAGGCAAAGTGCTGCAGAGACTTAATAGAAGTAATTTAGTGTTGTCCTCACTTCCTTTGTCTGAAAGAATGATCAAAGAGTTATTACCTTCTCCATCAGGGTTTTGCTACTCCCTTTCCTACTATCTAGAGTTACAAGTTTTGCAAGCAGTAGTTCACTGGAGATGTGTACAGACCAGCTTGAAATAATCAGCCTCAGGGGCTGAAATTGCCCTCACTATGTCTGGACTTTGCTGACTGGATTCTGTGTCACCTACAGATATAAATCTAGAGCAGCTTTACTGCAGTGAAAGGAGTCACATTGCTGTACATCTTTTTCCTACCCCTCGTGGAATTCCACCTGCATTTTTGTAGCTTCTCCTTGTTTAGAGACACCCTCCTAAATTTCTCTTGGTGTTTCAGGTTCTCACATTAACATAAGGGTTAAAAATATCAGTTGTGCCTGGGAACAAAAAGATAATGCTATTTAAAAGAGCTGTATTTGTCTGGGCCAGTCCAATCACTCCTTATCCTGTCACATCTCGGCTACAAAACCTGGGAGAAGCTCATTTTTCCACGTTGCTTTAATACCATGTGCCCTGTGTTCTAAACTGGCCCTTTTGTCGCCTTCCCCCAGAGCAGGGGAGCCCAGAGAAGGGAGGTTCTTCTGGAGGCTCTCTTGGGAGCTGTGATGAAAGCCATTCCTCTGCTTCTGACTCGCACCACGGGTGGCACCCTCAGGGCTCCAGGCTGGTCTGGAACTGCTCTGAGTGTGAGTGTTTGGGCTCAGCTCATCCCAGGACAGGGCAGGGCTTTGTGCGGCCGGTACTGCTCCCACACCAGGCTATTGGCAGAGAAAAACACACATTAGCGCTGCATGTGCACACAGCAGAGCCCTCTACTCCCAGGGCAAGGATGCAATTGCACATATCCCAGCCCTTAGATTGTTATTTATTAAGTCTCACCCTGCCACACGTTCACCTCCTTACTTGTTGGACAGATCCCTGGCTGCTCTCCATCTTCTTTTTCTTGGAGATTGCTGGATTCCAGTGACACACCAGGCTGTCGTTTTGGATACTGTAGTTCTTGTTACCAAGAAGCCAGTAGGTTTTCATTTTTCCTTTGCCCTGGGATAAGGAATAGAGAAAGCACAAACCAGCTGTTTTCATGGGATGTGAAGCAGAGTAGGGGCTACTCATCGTACTGCATTTGTCATCTCTCCTTCTCTCATAAGTGGCTGCTGTTTGGGGAAAGAGTTGTAGTTTATATGCAGTTTGGGTACTAATAATCCTTTCACTAATAACCACTTCACCAGCAAGGAAGGCCTTGCTGCTAAGTGTTTAAAACAGTGCTGCTAAGGGTTTAAAATCAGCCTTAATCCCAAATTTCTTTAAGTGGATGCTAACACTTTCAGTCATAACTTATGTGGCTCCATGCAGGTGCAGACAGAGCAGCTGTATTTCAAAGCACACAATCACACTTTTTCATCAATTATGAGGCATATTATGTCCCCCCTTCCAAGTGAGCTAGCAAGAAAACCTAGGGGACATGGTTAAAAATTGACTTGCAATTCACAGAGGAGCAATGGCCAAATCTATCAACTTTCCTATCCCTTCAAATGCCTCTGCTGTTGCAAAGTTACAGAAAAGCTGTTACCTTGACTTCAATTTCTCCTCTCAGCTCAATTTCATATGCAGCATCTGTGAGAAGGGCTTCATATGTGGCAGAACTGATGTGAATCTTCTGTGCTAGGATTCGGAGCAGAGCAGAAATTAATGATTCCCCTGATCCCAGAGATCACACACCAGCCCTCCTGCATTTACCAGCCCAGTGTTTCCACCTCCTCTTCTGGCATAAGGGATGTGACTCTACTTGAACCAGCAAGTTTCTTTTGCTTATCTGATGACTGGTGTGTGCACAAGGATAGTGGGGATGGCAGCTCATTCACATGTTGGTTCTTTAGATGGATGGTAATTAATTCTCTGGCCTCGGATATGCTCAGAGAACTCTCCTTCTCCTCTCCAAACCTGATTTCCTTTCACTGCAGTGCCTTAGAGATGTGGAGTGCAGCTGTGAGCCCGACTGGTGGTAAGGGCTGGATCCTGCCCCAGGCACTTACGCAGGCTGGTGGATTCCATGCGGGAGGCTGTGTTTACAGTGTCCCCAAAAAGGCAATAACGAGGCATTTTGTACCCCACAACTCCAGCTACACACGGTCCTGAGAAAACACAAGGCAGAGAGACCCCAGTTAGAAAAAGTGCAGGGGAGTGTCAAATGCAGACACCTTTGCTAGGCACTCTGTATCCTCAGGGAGCTGTGGGAATTGGGAATACTCAGTGCACCCAAGGCTGCATAGTATTACTTTAAGAAGAGAAGTCCTAATTGGTGCTGATATCAGGGAAGATGCACTTTGCATCTAAATAGTTTCACAGCCCTTTTCACACTGACACAGGCAAAAGTCATTTCACTCCACTGCTCCTGCTGGAACCAGGAGAAATACTCATCCTGGGGGCCTGGGGGGAGGCAGTGGCTCGTACAGAAATGCAGAACTCCTTTCTCCTCGCACAACTGGACCATGTCCTGCTCCCTTTTCCTGCTGCCTTCACCCCACCCACTCACCTGTGTGTATCCCAGCCCGCAGCTCCAGCCTGTCCGTTGGCATGTGGGGGATCACAACCTGACGCACGGCTGCCACCAAGTCCAGGGACATCTTGGCAATCTCATCAGCATGTCTGGTGCCATTCCTCTCTGGCAGGCCACTCACCACCATGTAGGCATCCCCAATGGTTTCCACCTGATGGGAAGGGGCACATGTCACTCAGCGGCAGTCACCGAGGTTTCCTTCTCAAAAGGAAAATAAAATAAAATCTATCTTAGCTGTGGTAGTCCCTGTGTGATGGCAGGCCTTGGATTTCATGGATTTTGGCCACTTGGCCTGGGGTATTTGATATTCACCAGGGAACAGAGTAAGAAAGGCCTCAGCAGCTTCCAGATTCCTTGTCTGCGTGTTTGTACTCACCTTGTACACGTCGTACGACTCGATCCTGGTGTCGAAGCAGACGTACAGACTGTTGAGCATCTCAACCACTTGCAAGGGGGTACAGGAGGCAGCAATGCTTGTGAACCCCACAATGTCCGAGAAAAAGATGGTCACCTGTCACAGGGAGAAGGAAAGTGTGAACCAAGGTCTCCAGGCAACAGTGGTGAAGCCTTTGAAGAGTTGGGGGATTTGTGAAATCCCGAGCAGAACAGCCTGAGGCACAGGCTGGATATAGAGCCAGTATTGCAGAGCACAATAGATATCATCTTAAATTAACAAATTCTGGGTCTGAATTGTCCTCTAATACTTTGACAGATAAAATTATCCATGTCTTCAAAGTTTATCACTTGCACTTCTCTGGATACCTCAAACTAGATGGGAGACTGAAAGTCAAATGCTTTAAATTTTGTGAGCAGTGATCAACAGACTTCTCATAGAAGTAGGGTTTCATTTTCCTTTTAAGGTGACTTAAACTGTGATAGGGATCAAAACACTGCAAAATAAAATCTTATCTGCTGTCTCTGCTCTTGTTGAATGAGGAAATATTAACCAGGTTTTGTGTCTCTTCAAATGATGTTTGTTATTCTCAAGTAATTTACAGAGAAATTAACCTTTTTTAAAAAAGATAAATTTATAAAAGCAAGTATAACAGAAACTATAATAACTTAATTGAGGAAGGAAATGTGTGTTACAGCTGTTGGCAAAGAATTAAGTGTTTCTTCTCTGTGCTGCCTGAACTATGTTAGTGTTTAAACTCAAATCATCCTTGCTAATACCAATCAATCCAGAAGAGCCACCTTTTTGCTCCCTGCTTTGGTTTAGCTACTTTTGATGTCATGACTATTGTGAATTATAATTAATTGTGCAATTACAGGTTGTTGTTTCGATAATGACACCTACAGATGAAATGCAAACGTTTATTATTGTGTTTCACAGCTGAAAGTCTGAATAGAATTGCAGTTGCTGTATCATGAGGGTTTGAGCTGTGCAGCACAGCTGCTAAATTCAGCATGGACAGCAGCAATTTTTATTATTATTTTTCCCATTTTACAAGAAGGAATCTCATTTGTTGCTCCTTTGGACTCATGATCCCATGTAGCTGGCTGCCTCTCATGGGGAGGCTCTGAAACCCAAAGAAGACAACTTATCAGTACAGGATCTTTGAGATTTAAAGCTACACTTCTGGGGATTTCAACTCTTCTTCCTCCCTCCTTGGCCTAAGTGCTTCCATAACACTTTGCACAGCTCTTTCCAAAACCCAAGGGGAATATTTGGATTTCCATTCACACTGAACTGCAAGTGCAAAACCAGGTTCCTGAAACCAGTGGCAAGGTAGGTGCAGTTTTGGGTGAGTACTTTTCTACCCTTGCTAACCTGATCATAGTTTTCTGCCTCAACCTTTTGGCATTTCCTGAGCTGCTTGGCCACAGATTTTGGCAGCATCTGGTGCAAGAGATCCTCAGCCAGCCTCCTCTCCCTTTTCAAGGCCTGTGTCTTTTCCTTGAGGTTCCTGGCATAACTGTGTATCCAGTCTGTCATTTGCTTGAAGGACATGAGGACGATGGGGTAAATGAGGCAGGCTACCACCAACAGGCTGATCTTAAGGCTCATTGTGGACAGGATTTCCCTGTATTTCTTGCTGAGCTTTTCCTGCCCCTCCTGCAGAAGGCAGCCCTGTGCAAAATGCAATTCCCTCCCCAAGGTTTCCAGGGACACAGAGTCCCCCGAGCCCAGGAATGGGGTGAAGAAAGAGATTCCCTCATAGTGGGTGAAATGAAGTGAGAGGTTGACATTATCCATCCAGCACTTGTGTGCAGTCTCTGAGGAGAAGATGGCATAGTTCAGAATGGCAAAAAGCTGGTGCAGTGCTGTTGGAAGGCTTGTAGAGCCTGGCACTGAATGAGCTTTGAGCACAGCTTCTCTTGTTTGGAGGATGAGCTTAAAAGCTGCTATGTCAGCCCAGTCAGGGTTGTGTCTCATGGTTTTAAAGTCTTCCTGGGGACTCCTGAAACGCTCCAGCAGTTGAGAGATCACTCTGGACAGCACCTGCCTGGCTTCAGTGCCCCCAGAGGCATTTAATTTGTGTCTCAAGTCAATGCTGTAAAATCTACAAATGGAGATTTTCTCCTCCTTGCACTGGCAATCCTCACAGTACAGTTCTGCTTCACTTGCTGTACAGAGGGAGTTTAAATCCCCCAAGAGCTGAGCATTCCTCAGGTGTGCTGCTGGGAACAGCCAGCTGTGCCTTTCTTCCTGCAGGAGAGGGATGAGATGAGCAGCCCAAAGGTTTTCACAGGAGGTGAGTTCCTGAAGGGCTCTCCCTGTGTTCCTCCACATTTCCAAGCTGTTGCTCAAATCAAAAGAAATGGCTCCGAGGAGACTGCAGAGGGAGACTGTGCATGCTGTCAAAATCCTTTGAATCGTTTTTCTACCACCAGCATTGGAGGAGGGAAAACATCTAGAAAAAATAATTTAAAAAAAATAAAAAAACCAACAGTGGTGTTGTCTGACCCCTGGAGTGTTTCTTGCAGCTCCTGAAACCTTTACTGGAGCCAGCAGTGATATTTAACAACTCCCATGCGTGCTGATACTAAGTACAAGGAGCTGCATTAGCTGAATGCTTTATTATATTTTGTTTCACCTGACTTTAATTTTAAAAGCTGTAGTAAAGAGACTTTTCCTTTATTCTTTCCGAGCTGTGAAAACACATGAATGAAATTATACGTTATTTCTGTGAGTATAAAGGATGATAAAATAACTTGCTGTGGGTTTCATTCTTTGTGGTAATTCCTGAGGAAGGCCATGAAAGGGATGGGCTATTTATCCCATTGATCACAAATTGGAAATGTTGCATTATTTTAATCAAGCTTTTGTTCTGAATAGGCAACTCCAGATGTTAGCTAATTTCTGATGATATGTTGCAAGGAGCTCAGATGTTTTCACAAAATTGTCTGAATATTTCAGAAGGAAAATGAATCAAATTTCTATTTTGTTTCAGTTTCTACCAAAGCATCTGCACATCCAATTCTTGCTGTTCGAGCTCCATGATTACCTCTCTGTCTCTCATGCTGCACATAATGGACAGCCATGCTCCATACAGCAAAGTAGCCTCTAGTGATTTTAATTTTCAGAACTATTAATCCACCATTTAAAATCCTACAATAATGATACTCATGAAAACAACCCAGGATGTTATGCTGGAGCTGATGAATCCTGAATAACTGGACAACCTTTATTTCCACTGAAAAAGAACAGATCTCTGCATAGTAAAGGGGATTGAAAAAGCCCCTCTTCTTTCATAGAGATGAAATCACACTTTTAATCAGGTGAATAAAATCCAATAAAGCCTGCTTTTTCTCAGCAGAGGCTGATATTGGGCAAAACAAGTTCCTTCTGGGCTCTCCACAGCATAATGGTGGTAAATGGTCGCAGTGTAGAAGAAAAGGGATAAAAGTACAGTCCCCAAAGATGATAAACAGCCATATTTTGTCTTATTAATTTAATACAATTTATATTTACAATAATATATACATATTTATTTTCAGTCCAAAGGTAATAGCTGCAAAATATCTGACTGAAAGGAACTGCAAGCCTAGAAAATAAATCTCACAATGAACTTCAACCTTTTCCTCACTCTGTCTGCTCCTTACCTTTGGGTCATTTGCCCTCCATTTTTAATCATTCATTTTACTCTTATTTACTCTTATTATTTGTTTTACACTTAAATATGTGTGGAGGGAGACAATCCCCCTGGATTTTATACTGCCTCCTTTCATTACATCAATAGAACTATAAATAGGGGCTTCAATTTTGTACCAAGTTAAAAGATGGTAATCCTGCTTGTGCTTTGCAAAAAATCCCCATTTCTGCCTGTGTGGGAGCTGGCAGTGGCTGTCCCCAGCTCTCCTCTGGCCCCCAAATGGCTTAAAAACGGGCAACGAGGCGATGGAGGAGACAGGTCTGCACTCACAGCTGGATCCCACCCTTCTCCTTCCTAGATCCCCAGATCCCAGGGTGTTAAAACCTCTCCAAAAGCATTTTGGAGGGTTCCCACACTCACCTGCATGGTTCTGCTGGCCCCTGTGCTCCCTTTCCTCTGGGCATTGCCACTCTGGCTCTGGAGAGTCCTGCCTGGAGCCTGGGGGGGTCCCACAGCTTCCTGCTGCCTCCAGCCCTGCAGTGCCTCCCTTTCCCCCTCCCTGACCCCCCCGAGGTGATTTGTGATGTCCTGACTCTTCCCACTGCCCACCCCCTGCACTCCCCAGGTGAGGCTGCCAGGCTGCAGCCCGAGGCAGGGGCAGGCTCTGACAAAGCTCCAGCATTATCCCCCAAATACAAATATATTGGTCTTGCCAATACTCAGGAAGGAGTGACAGGGACACACATTTTGCTTTCATCTTGCAAAAAGTCCTGTTTATTGCACTATCGCTGGATTTAATATTTGTGTTGTTAAAAGCATCATTTTGCAGTTCTTTGTGACCAATGGTGTCGTGGTTATGACTTTTTTCCAACTGTTTCCCTTCTTGGTGTCTCTCATCCAGCTCTCTTTGGATTAGTTGTTTGCCATAACCTACAAAGAAAAGTAAAACAAGTGAAAAATCAGATCAAGAGATGCAGAAGTTTGTGAATAGTGTGTGTTGCCTCCAAGATGCAGGATTTAAATAACTGAAATAGGATTTTTGCTTCTCAAAGTGTATATTAAATTAAAAAATACTTGATATTCCAGACTTGAGCAGCACGTCATGCAATTGCAACAATCAGTGTATTGATGAATGCAAATTTGAGTAAACCTTTTTGAAACACACAGTAAAATCTTTATGACTGCAAATACAGCTCTAGGACAAAGGGGAAAATGGATATTAATATTAAGGCTTATTTAAAAGCAACAATAGCTGCTTAAGAAGAGGACAGTTTTGACTGGTAAGGGCTGAATCAACAGTGGCACAGCTCCCTGAGCACGTGGCAGAAATGGCAGTCAGACAGAACCTCAGCAAACCCCCGTGTCCCTGTTCTGCAGCAGCACCCAGAGCCTCACCTGCTCGATCCAGCTGTTGTAGGCAGAGACCCGAGTGAAGACAGAGGGCTTGTGGTAGTAGTTGCAGCCCAGGGAAGAGCCAAAGCTGACGATACCATGCACTTCCCACCTGCCATCAGCCCCCTGGCAGTTCAGTGGGCCACCAGAGTCCCCCTGGGAGGAAGGGGAACACACTCAGTGGCAGTGAACACATCCCCTGTGGGTTTTTTTTTAAGCTTTCCCTCCCATCAGGGCTGTTTGTGTCTGAACACCCTGAGACTCTGGACTCACATTGCAGCTGGAGATGATTCCATCCCCACCAGCACAAACCATGGTGGTTTTCACAGTCTTTCCCCACCAGGAAGGCTGGGAGCAGGTTGCATAGTCCACCACCAGCAGAAGGCCTTGCTGCAGGTCATCAGGAAGAGGTCCATTGGCTGGCAAGGAACAGAAACAGAGAAGTCATGGTACCACCTGGCACTGAAGGAAGAACAAAACTGCACTGTTCACTTCCTCCTGGGGTCTGGTACCATCCCTCCAGGTAAGACACTCCACAGGGGCTCTATCAAAGGGGGAGATGTATAATCCATTCCTTACCTCTATTCTTTTATATAAAAGAAAAAAAATGCCTTAACTTACAAAAAATTTGCATCCCATTAAAAACTGTCTCATTGTTAGAGAAATAAAGGGCTGCTCTTTGTTCAGCAGTTTGCAATTTCCTTGTCCCTCTGGGAATTACCTCCTGGGCTGAGCTGACACTTCTGCTGAAGTCTCTGAGATTTTCTTCACTTCACATCTATTCCCCTACGTGTCTTTTCAGATATTCAGCAGGTGTTCTGGGATTGGCAAATGCACCTGTCTGCACACTGTTATCATTTCTGTTATAATAGCTCCTAAAAACTCAGTAAAGGCCCCTCTGGTGCACTACCAGCCCTGTTAAAACAAAATAAACCTGAAAGGCAGGGAAAAGTCATATTGTGTGAGTGAAGTGGGGCCTAATATAATAAAGCACCTCACCACACTGAGTTTGAGGGGATCTTGAGCACCATCAGTTGTCTTTGCCAGTCAATCTCAGAGGAGAAGACACTTCTGAAAGTGGGTTTTTTCATTCCCCAGTTTTGGACATGTCCAGGTACTCACTCTGCAGCCTTCCCCAGCCTGTCACGTAGCAGGCAGTGTTGGAGGACAGGATGCTCTGGGCAGCAGGGAGGCAGGCCAGCTGGATCTGGTCACTCAAGGAGACGTGCTCAGAGAGTTTGATCAAAGCAATGTCATACCTGTGGTCACACACACACGTGTGAGGGTGGGGGAGAGAAAGGGAAGGGGCAGAAAGGTTTGCAAATAGATCAGGACACACCAGCATGAACATTTAGCACTTATACAGCACTTGGACTATTCCAAAGAAGAGCAAGGGAACAAGAAGGCCAGAGCACGAGCAGTAAGGATTCTTGAACCCCCAAAGCAATGGGGAAATCCATGGCCTGGAAGGCTATTCCCTGCAGAACTGTCCATTTGCCTGCTGGAAAAAATTGCCAATTACGTTTTTTTCCCCCACCAAATCCACGAATGTATTAGGACTCACTCCAAGGACCTGGAACTGAGGGGATTTCTTTGCTAATGCTCTTAGCCTGTAGCAGGATATGGGGGTCTTTCAGAGAGAATGTTATTAGATATGACAGATATTAATGTCACTGATCAATCACACTGTATCTATGCTTCACTCCCTTTCACTGTACAAATGCCATCACTGCAGAGAACATCTTCCCACCCAAGCACGGACAAGCAAAATGGCACCTGGAAACATAATTAATCAATAAAAAATTATTATTGTTTGCTTTGTGTTCTCCTGAGAAGGAAAGATATAAACTGGAGACTCAACTCCCTTCTATGGGCCAACATTTAGAAGTTCCACTGCAAGCTGTATCAGGAGGATCTAAGTGTTTATGCAGCCACAACTCTGGGTGGGTGAGATTCAGGGTGTTTGATTTTTGCCCTGTGTCTAAAAACTGAAAAAAAATACCTGCCACCAACTTACCCATTTGCAACATCCCGTGGATCCCAGTCCTCATGGACAACGATCTTTTCTGGGGAAGCTGCAACTGATCCCTGTTCCTCAGCTGCCAGGTTGTATTTCCCAAGATACACTCGGTAGGTCCGACCAGAACTGGGCAAGGAAAGGATTCAACACTCAGTTATGCAGCTGCTGCCCAGACACCTGCAGCTTTGCCACCTGAGAGACTCAAGAGGAGTATCCTGGACTGTAATCTCCCATCACAGGCATGATGTGTCTGGAGCTGGGCCAGTGATTTGCCAAGGGCAAAGCACTGTGTTCTAGGCTTAATAACATTGTGTTCTAGGCTTAATAACATTGTGTTCTAGGCTTAGTAATAATTTCATCTCTGAGCTGTCCTGTCAACTCCTGCTCAAGGCTTCACTAACAATCTCAAGGTGCCTCCAATCTTTGCAGGATTCAGCTCGAATTCTTCAATACAATAAAAAATTTCGACTTTTTTCACAGCCATGAACAGCTTCCCTAATAAACAACTATGTGAGAACTGGCATTGATATGGTTTTGCTTCTTCTCTCTGCACTCATGTGGGTGCAGATTTAGCTCCATCACTTACCTGATGCAGTGGGCAGCTGTCATCACCCAGTTGGTTGCAATGAGGGTTCCTCCACAGGTGTGATACCACTTGCCATTGGAATTGTATTGAAGGGAGGCCTGGGATCAAGGTACCAAGTAAGGCTTAGATTTTTAGTCTCTGATTTTTTCATTGTTGAACTTTATTCCTGCACCTACCACTTCCTGATTTGAGGAAGGCTTTGAGGAACAAGTTTTCAAGTTCTGGCCACGGAAAAGCTTTTCCTCCTTCCTCATCATCCTTAAATTTGATTTTTCTAAATGTATCTTGCTTAAATAGCCAAGTCTACCTGACTTGAAACACAAAAACCTGCATAACCAGCAAGAGGTGGCACATTCAGAGCTTTCTTAAAGACTGGAAATTTGGGGATTGATCAGAATGGAATATTCAAAACCTAAGGCACGACAGGCAAGATGCGTCACAGAAAATATGAGATGGGTTTGTTCAGCTGTGCTGGGAAAGGATAGCACAGCCTTAGGAGTTCCAGGGAAAGCACAGAAGGAACCAACCTGCCAAGGCCAGCTGTAGGGTCTTGCATTTTCCCCTCCAACAACTTTGGATACAAGAGGTGGGAAGGCAGGAACCCCGCAGCCAAAGGCTGGAAGACATAAAAAATAGGATTTGTGTTCTAAAAGTAGTGAAAAATGTCTGTAAGATATGGAATAATACAGCACCCAGTTATGTAATTAACTGCCTATACTGTCTCTTTGTTGCACAATGTCTGCTTTCTCTAAAAAAGGAAAGTTGTTTCTAGATTTTAATAAACTTTTCCTTTTAAAGCTAATGCAGAAATTGGACACATACCTGCAGGTGCCAGAATCAACACAGCAAAAAGGACTCCCAACATGGTGCTGGATCCTGTGTGCTCCAGGCTCAAATCCACAAACCATTTTATATGGTGTCCTTTATCTCTGGGACATGTGGATATCAACGGAAAACTTGTGTAAGTGTGGGATAATTTTTTATATACACAAGTTGCTAAAAAATCCACATTTAGGTGGACCTTGGATCCAGGCTGTGTACACAACTAAGAATTCCAAATGAGTTGTTTACTATCTGTAGCAGCTGTTTGTGTTTCCATTGCCTTGAGAGTTCATCACAAAGGTGTTCTCAGGAGGAAAATGTTAAATGGTTTTTTTTAACACTTGGTGATATGTCTGATATATTCAGACACTGATAGATTCAGACATGTCAGCATGGTTGATCTCTAGAGGCCCCCTTTCAGCCTAAATCATTGTATAAATTCCATGATTGCTTGATATTTTATTTCATTCTGGGTTTTGGGGTTTTTTTGAGTGAATGGCATCTGTCACTTTGTGCTGACTGAAAACCTGTGACTTCTTTTCTAGCTCAAGTTGCATGGATTAGCACACCAGCCTTCTCCAATAAACCAGACTGTGACCCCTTTGAAATGGAACATGTTTCCAGCCATACAAAGAACCAGCTGCCCACGATGCTGGAGAAACCCTGGTGCAGTGTGGTGAGTCAGACTTCATCCCTTTCCTGTTTCCCTTCGTGAGATCAGCCCTGGGAGAGAACAGGGTTCCTGCAGCTGCAAATGGGCCTGTTCACACCCCAAAGCAGCGTGAGCTGTGCTGTAACAGGGTGAGCTTGTTCATCAGAAAGGGTGAAGCACTTTCACTGGCCCCTCCAGAGCTGCTGCCACAGAAGGAACTGTCCTAATTCACTGTGGACACCTGAGATCAATGACTTTATAACAGTGCTTACCCTCGTCCCTCTCTTCCTATCTTCTACTACAGGAATTCCCCATCCATCCTCTGTCAGGTTTCCATCCACTAACCCTTGAAAAACTGTCACTGATTATTTAAAACCCAAACATCTCCATCCCACAAGCCAGGTCACATGTAGGCAGCAAACTCAGTAGGATGGAAACAAGTATCACAATGCCAGTGTTGTAACTAGAGCTGTGTTGTGAGTGCAGACCAAACTAAGGGTTCAAAAATGCTGAAATAAAGATGTTGTTCAATGCCAGGATTAACAAGCAGCAAAATCCCTGATTTCCATAGCTTCCAATGAGCAGTAGGTGCTGCTTTGGTAGAAGATGCCTGGAGCACACATGTGGAAGGCAGAAATACAGAATGCTTGGCTGTTTTGTCTGCTTCTCAGGAATGTATTTTCCTACTCAGACAATAGCACTAGAGAAAGCCACATTCTGAATTGCAAATTGGAGCAACCAAACCCTGTTCGGCATCTTGTATTTATTATCTGACAAAAGCAGAAACCAGGATTAACTGAGTGCAGAATTGAGATTCTAATTTTTCATTAATTAGTTGGCTCTCTTCTTAGTGTATGGATTTACAAGCTAAACAACATTTTATGATGCTGTTTAACTTCCACAGCACTATCATTTTCATTGAATTCCAACAGAAAGTATAAATTTTGGGTGGTGGGTTACTATTTCACCTTTCCTGGTTTATTGTGTGATCGTAAACATGGAGTTTTGGTTTTTAAGCATTTCTGCCATTTCACAAATGCAGCCTTCTGTTCTGTTACACACTGTCAATAGAAAAGCCCTGTTCTTTTTTCATTTCCCCTTTGTGAAGGAATTCTGAAACAGCTTTTTTGTTATGGGGGGGAATGCTCCTAAGAATCACAATATATTTAATGTAAAACACTCCCAAAGCTGTTTTGTTTTTTGCTCCACTCATGCTTTATGTAATGATTGCTTATCCAGCTTTTCCAGGCCTAGTCTAAACAGTCTTTCTTGGGCTCCACGGACATCACACTGCTGGCAGTTCTTCCAGGGACCTTCAAAAGGCTCAGCCTCCTGCTGATACTGTTGGTGGCTTGGAAACAGCCCCCTGGAAGCTCTTATCACCCTCGTGCCAGATGTTTCACAGGAGCTGAGCAGCCCATGGAACTGCAGGGAGAAAGAGCAGGAGCTCCTGCTCTGTTTTGTTAAAGCAGAACAGCAAACACCTTTCAATTGTGCCTGTGTGCAATTTATACTGGACTCTGTTGCCTCCCTGCCTCTGTTCCCTTGCAGGGCAGTAACTCTGCCATACCCATCACTAAGTGGAATTGCCTGCAGATGTTGTGAAATCTACTCTTCTGAAGGAGGCTAAAACTAAACAGTAACTTCTCTAAAAGTTCCAAGTTAAATCCTGCCCCAGCTTTTCCTTGGGAGCACCAACTGTGCCAAATTCCTTAATTACTGGATGGCCATTAAATCTGCTGCTTGACTGTTCTCTGGGATCATTTCTGTGTTTTTAAAAGCTTAAGAGGACAAAACAAGGTTATCCAGAGCAGGAAAAAGGACACGAGCATGACCCTGTGTAATTCTGTTTCTTGTAGTGTCTTCCAAATTCTAGTTTCCAGTTTAGATCCATTTATGTACTATTTTCCACACTGTATTCTCTTATAATCCAAGCACTTCAGCAGTCAATACTGGCTCTGCTTGTTTCAACGGGGTGGGGAGCAAAGGCAGGAGAGAACAGAGACAAAAATAAAACAAGAAAACCAACCACACTTCCTCCATCAGATTAAACTGAAATATATTTATTTAGAAACAACAGCTTTGGTATTTTAAAACCAAACAACCTTTAAATCACTAGAAAGTGGGTTGTCTTCCCTCCCATAGCCAAAACAAATCAATGCACAAAGTCTCAGTAGGCTTAGAATAGGAAACCTGGAGATCAGCATTTCCAAGTGTGAATCCAGAAAACAATTTCATTAAATTGATTTTGCACTCTACAGTCATAAAGGCTGAAAAACCTGTTACCAGCACTTAGATATCTACAGTTCAATCGACTATTACTGAAGTGGAGGCAAAATCATCAATATCCTCCCCCCAACCAATAAATTAAAAAATGTATTCCAGAAAGGAAGTTACACTAAGGTTTTCTAGTTAACTCTCTGAAGGGAATCATAATTCTTTATTTTCCTATAGAATTAAAAAAAATAAATCAAAATATCAAAGGACTTAGTATATCTTCAAGTATTTTCACCAACTGGATTACTCTCAGGGAACTGAACATCTTACAAGGAAAAGGAAGTATCTGTTACACGAACTTCTGGCACAAACTCTTCAATCACTAGACCTTCCAAGTCTCAGATTCCTGTTATAGCAAGGCACAAAAGGATTGTTGCTTTCAAAAGGTCCTTGTTCTCAGCTGCAAAATTGTCAGATGTCTTGTGCAAATGGAGGCTGAAAGCAGGACTAAGTTCACTTGGATGTGGGGATGTTCCCATTCAAATAATAGAACAGGGTGTTATTTCAACACCATCCATTTGCTTGCTGCTACAGATTCTGAGCTTCAGCTGGCTCCCACTTCCGCCCTGTTCCTGGAATCAAGTTCTGCATCATCTTCATGCTAATGAGGCCCAACTATGATGAGGCAGCAGAGGTTGCTGTCACTGCAGGGCTCTGCAGCGTCCAGGACGAGGTGTTGGCTCAGCCCTGGGCTGTGGCTGTGGAGCTTCTGGGCATTTCAGGGAGCAGAGTCAGGGACAGTCACCTGCAGCAATGGTCAACAGGTCACTTGGGAAAAGGCAGAAGGCAAGTCTTGGAGATGACAAAGGCAACCAGAGAGACAACAGTGAAAAGGGACATGATTACATCATTCCAAGGACACGTTTCAGGATGGATGTCAGCTATGTACAGGAGAACTGACACTGCCTCCCAACCCCTTCCTCCTTCTGCACTAAGGTTTTAATCATGATCAGAGCCTTGTAACTGCAGCTGTCTGATACACATATTTATCCTCCCTCTCCTTAGGTCAGTTTGTCCAGCCACAGGCACCTCCCACTCCTTCTCTCATTGGATAACAGGTAACATGACAAAGCCAATGAGCTGACAGGCAAACTCCCAGCTCACCTTAAACACCCCTCACACGCCAACTCCCAAGTTTAGTCCAGTACTTCATGTCCAGCCTTAGCCATTCAGAATTGAATTTGTTTTCATAACTTAGAATAACAGGGCAATCTAAAGCTAGAACGTTTCTTCTGACAGCTCTATTAACTATCTCCTTTTTCCTTTTTTTTTTAAACACAAGCTGCTTTTAACTCTGTTCAGCCCTTAGGAGGAGAAGCCTCTGAACAGCACAGGTAGTCACACAGCAAATCCAGCCTGGTCTTGCATTTCCATTTTATCAACACACAACCAGAAAGTCCCAGACCCAAGAGCAGAACTCACCATCTATTGTCTATTCTGTGCTAAGTTTTTACTAGCAACTAAGTTTTCTAAGGCAATTCAAAATAAGAATTTCAAGTTCTTTACACTCAAGTGAGATGCAGTAGAGCTTGAAGCCAGAGCCTCCAACTCCCAGTAAAAAGCACTCAGTACTTTCCTCAACAGAGCTTTGTAATCTGTCTGAATGGGAAAAAACAGCAACTCAGCACCTCCCCAAGTGGTGGCAAATGTGGTTCGATGGAGGAACTGCACAGTGTCTACAAATGAACATGTACAGGAGTCCCAAGTCCCCTAAGAGCACAGCAGGCTGCATTTGGGTGACACATCACACGTTCAGACCAGGCAGACAGGTGTGCACATCTCCACACAGCACTTCAGACAAGCACAGCAAACTTTCTGGTACTGCATGACAAGAAACAGCATGTCATGGCACAGCTGCAACTGCTGGCTTGGAAACAAGCAATGTCCTACTCTGATGTGTGGAAAAAGCACAGAAAGCTGTGTCTGGCTCCACCTGCAGCCTTACAAATGTGTAAGGGCAGATGATGAGTTTTATCTTTTCTGGTGTTTGTGAGCCCTGCTGCTCCAAATCCCTGCCCTAATTCTCCTCCTTGCAAAGCAGAGGCCACAGATCACACGAGAAACTGAAAACCCTCATAGTCCAAGACAGAACCTGCCCAGGCACAGCTGACAGAACATCAGGCTGACAACACTCAGTGGACAGCAGCCAAAAGCAGCAGCCTTATACCTTACTCCTGAAGAGTGGCTTGGCTCCAGGCCCACAATATTCGTTGTAGATAAGTTTGAACAGAAACAAGTGAAACAAGGTGATTAAGGAGGCCACACTGAACCAGAACAGGAAGGGTAAGCCTGGGTATTGCTTGGCCATGTGCTCCTCATGAGCCAGGATAGATTTTAGGTGGAGTGTATGTCTCAGGTCCTGCAGGTGGACCAGATCTGTTGATATATAAAGCAGTGGTGTGATGGGCTGGGTGACCATGACGGGGAAGGTGTGTCCCCGTGCCTCCGAGGTGAGCTCCACGGGCTCGTTCATGCAGCCTGCCTCACATGCATACAGCCTGACTGGCTTGTCCTGGAACTTCACAGACACGTGCAGGAAGGGCTTCCCTTCAGCATCCAGCAGGACAGCCAGGTTGATCAAGTCCTTGTTGTAATGGATCCCACGTAAGGAGTAGCTGTTATGAAGGACGTCGGGGTCAGCCTGGAACTGAAGGTGGTTCTCTGTGAACTGCAGACCCCCGAAGCTGAGCACCATGCCCTGCATGAGCCCGTGGACCCCAGCTGCCACCAGGCCCTTGCAGCCCCGTTTCTGGAGAGTCAGCTTCCACAGGTCAGAGAGCTGCAGGATCTGGGTGACACTGGTGAGCTTTGCTGGCCACAGGTTCTGGGCGTGCATGGTGGCGTGGCCGCTGAAGCAGTGGTCAGCATAGTTCAGGCTGCCCTCCATCCTCTCTCTGTCCTCAGCACTGATCAGGGGGTCGAGCAGGGGGGCTGGCATGGTTGACAGCACATAGTACAGGGTCATGTTAACAGTCTCGCTGGATGGGGTGTGTGCATCTGTGATCTTTCTCATTTCAATCCCTGTAACAAAAGAAGACGGAGCGTTACCCGGGAGATCAACTGTGCACGTTGTTGTTCTTTGTAACACCCAATAGACCTTTGCCCATGGAACACTGGAGGGAAATGTTTCCTTGTATCTGTCCAAGGAGTTGCACTCTCTGCAACTTGGGAGTTTGAAGGCCAAGCTCCCACTAAAGACAAAGCTACTTTGATACACAGATGCCTTGCAGGGCTGTCACCATGACTCTGCAAGAATGATCTGTCAAAGGAACATTTATCTTTCTGCTGCCTACAAAATAAGCAAGTGTTACATCACTTGGGCAGCTACTCTTTTATGTAAGACATTAAAACCTTAAGAAAAAGCAGCCTGGTAGGACAGTCCTTAACTTCATGCAGAAATCTGTCTTTTTACTGTCACTGAAGGTCAGCTCTATTTCCAGCTGAAATCCGGGGCAAATAGGGAAGTTCCTGAAGCCATGGAAGGCAGCACACCCCGAGCTATGAAATGTTCTTGCCCTTTGTGTAGTCAGTTGTACTCCACTTTGCAAAGCACACTGGGTTCCAAACCAGGAACACTGTTTTATTATCCCAACAACCCACCAGGAAGAGTGAAGCCTCTGGAAACCTTAGAGCAACCAGGCCACTGAGCTTTCAGCCACCTTCTAAACCAAACCCGTGCCGAGGCTGAGCACGGGTTGGGGTCCCCTCACCTGAAATGAACAGGTCAGACCAGGTCTGCTGGTGCTCCTGCAGGAGATCTTCCACCCCCATCCGCATCACCTCCAGCATCTCCTTCCTGGCCGCCTCCCTCAGCCTGCTGAAGGTCTCCTCCAGCCTGGACACCTCCACGGGCTCCGAGGTGTGAACCACGGACCGCAGCGTCTCGTCCAGGTGCGACTTGGGCGCGACCTGCACGCGGCTCACGAGCCTCTCGGCCGCCACCACCAGCAGCACCACCTTGGGGCTGCCGGGCAGCGCCAGGCGGCCCGAGGAGAGCACGAACTGCCGCCCCTCCGCCTTCTCCAGCCCGCCGACGAAAGCCGCGGCCGCGGGGGCCGAGGCCTCGAAGGTGGCCACTCTGTCGGTGGGGTTGGCGATGCGGAGGCGCTGCAGGAAGAGGCGCGGGCGGCTCCGGTGGGCCACCACCTCCTCCCGCACCGTCACGCAGTCCCCGGCCCCCGCGCCGGGCCCGGTGTGCACGCACCGCACCCTCCGCACCGCCCCGTCCCGCAGCGCGGCCACGGCCGCCCGCGCCTCTCCGCGCCCGCCCAGCGCCCGCAGCCGCACCAGCGCCGGGTACT
>VXBA01004490.1:563407-621530 GCA_013399895.1 Serilophus lunatus | reverse complement strand
CCCCCGGTACAGGAACCCCCCTCAGCCCCAGGACCCCCCTCCCGGTGCCGGGACCCCCGGGCTCCCCCAGCCCGGCGCTGTGCCCGGTGTGTCCTCGGGCAGCTCCAGCCCAGGGCTGATGTCCCGTGTGTCCCGCCCGGGTCACTGCACCGATGGAAAAGGCCTGGAGGGGCTTTTTCCCGTAATTCCAGTGTCACTAGTGCCGTGACCACGGCAGAGGCTGGTGCGGGGGTAATAAACTGTAATAAATGCAGGAATAAACTTCCTGATGTGACTGAGCTGTGCTCGGGGGAAGGTTTGTACCCAGCGCGGGGCTGGAAAGGCAGGAGGACAACACACACGTTTTCGAGCGACAGAAACCCTGAGCTCGAAGGGGAGTGTGACATTCCCGACCAGCCCAGCGAAGGGACCAGAGCAGACACTTTCTTGGTTTATTCCTGCGCACGAGCTGTTTGATTTTGAGGGGCCACTGGAATCCCAAAAGGGCGGGTGAGACCCCGTCCCTTCCAGGTGTCGGCGGGGCTGGTGCTGCCTCGGAAGCTTCGGTGTGCTTTGAGTAAGAGGGGAGCTCTGAGCCTTCCAGTTTTTGGGAAGTTGCTGCTCCGCCCGGAGCACGTGTTGCACGTACTCGCTGGAACATCTGCACTGGCAGCTGGCTCTGTTTAAAAAGACAGGCACCGGCCTCAGCCAGCGAGCACAGAGCAGAGCAAGCACAGAAACGGGGGGAAAAGTGCTTGCAAACAGAGCTGTCACACGGGGACACTCTGGGTACAGCAGCGTAAACAATGAGGCATTCATGATTTCGAGTGTGCAAAACCGCTTTCGGTTTGGACTGGAGAGATTTAACTTCATTAAAATGAGAAACTTGCAGTTTTAAAACTTCATGGTGAGTCCCAGCTCTCAGCCTGAGGTCTGAAGGTGAAGGGCTGAGCATCTTTGCTGTGGCTCCTGGCTCACAGTGTTGAAGCTGCTACAGATTTATCAGGGGCTTTGTCTGGGCCTGCAAAGTACTGAAAAAATCTAAAGTGAACATTTTTGGGGTTTTTCCCACTTTTAATTTTACTTAGGGAAACTGGCAGCTTTGCAAAAGCAAAGACGTGCGGTCAGAGAAAACCAGCAGCGACCAAAACCACTGCAGGTTTAGCGTTCACCAAGGAAATACAGGAGGCAACAGGTGGGAAGATGGTATGAAGACGATATTTGACAAGGCTTCCAGTTTCAAGAGCTGTGCATTAACACTAAAACCCCCTCCGTTTGGCACACACATGCCCGTGTCCGCCAGCTGCAGCCCAGAGTGACCCCTCTCCTCCTACACGCTCCCATTTGCTGCACTGCCCTTTCCTCCTCTGCAGCTCCTCGGCCGGGAAGCCCCGCACTCCAGGCAAAGCCGCTGCGAGATCAACCCCCCGAGCTCCGTGTCCCGCTGTCCCCCCGCTGTCCCCCCGCTGTCCCCGCGGCCCCAGCGCTTCCTCCCCCTCTCCCCGCCCGCCTCTTGCGGGGGCCGGGGCGGCCCGGGAGGAGGAGCCGCCTCCTCCCGCTTCCTCCGCCCGTCCCCGCCGGGCGGGTCTGGTGCGTGGCACAGCTCCGGCAGCCCCGCAGCTTGGTGGAGCCGCCCGCTCCGTCCCGCAGGCATCGGCCCGCCGTGGCTTTGGGCTCCCGGGGCGGGATCCGTGCGGGGCAGTCGCTTCTATGGTGCGTCCGGCGGTGCTGCTGCCCTGGGCGGTGCTGGCGCTGCTCGGGGCGGGGGGCGGCCGTGCCTCGCAGCAGGAAGGTAAGGGGAGCTCTGGGGACACGGGGGGGGAACGCCGGCGGCCGGGCCGATGGACGGGCACAGCCGCCAAGGTGCCACCGCGGTTCCCTGCTCACACACCCGACACTGGTGCCCACGGCGGAGTCTGAGCCCCTGGGCGGCACCTGGAGCCTCCTGCCGGGTCCTGGGGCGGCTCAGGGCTGAGAGAGACCACCCTGCGCCCCAGTTCATCCCAGTAAAGGAGCCCCGCAGCCGACATCCCCATTGGGTCAGCCCTCCCTGCTTTTGAACTTTGGTTGTTCAAGAATTAAGTAGCAGAGAGCGTCTGATCCCAGGCTGGGCACGCTGGGACTCAGAGCCGGGATGCTCTTGAAATGACACCAGTCTGTCCCTGTAAACAGTTGGTGGAAGCTCTGGAGTAGTGGGTGCAACAGCAGAGGATTAGGGCAGCTACAGAATGTCAGCAGCACTGACAAAGAGGTTCACACACTGTCACTCTGCCAAGAAGTTTGGATAATTATCTCTGCCTTCATTAGAGAAGTGGCAATTAGGAGGAGATTTAATCTTGTTACCTAGAATATTTCCCTTCACAGTGGGATTCTGGTATAATTACCTTTACTGTACATATATTATTTAATACAGTTCCATGGGAGTGCTGGGAGTTCTTTTAGTTATAGTGGCATCACTGAAACAAAATCTCTCTGTGCTATCCTGCCTTCCTTACCCATCCCAAATCTTCCAGGTTTTTAGTAAGGTTTTAGAGTGCACTGGAGATACAAAGCTGGCTGCTGGGAAAGACTGTTGGTTATGGTTATGTTATGGTATGTTGGTTAGGAAGAGGGATTTGGAACTAACTGCTTTCTGAACCCATCACTTGTGACAAGGCTCAAAGTAAAAGTGCCTCACCTTTGCTGTGCCTCAGCTTCTCAGAGAAATGTGAGCATAATGATACCTGCCTTCTCTTCTGTATGTTCTTTTAGAGCTCAGCAAAAGCACTAAGCATAGTTATTTGTAGATAATTGAATCTTTAAAAAACTTTTGTAAATGTAAATTAATACAGGGATTATGTTATCCGCTATTAAATTGTGCACTGATTTTTTCTATTTGATCTCCATATTAATGGTATTTTCTTGGACCCTATCTTAACAAGAAGTGGTACAGTAAGATTTCCCAAAGCACAGCCTAGGGATAAATTCATTCCTTGTCCTAAAATGCAGCTGCAGCTGTGCTTTCCCCTGTAGACTCAGGGCTGAAGTAAATAACTTTAAATTTTTGTTTCTTTACTGAACTTGCCACAGGTTTCTATTCTTTATAAAAACTCAGAAGTTTATCCAATCATTCACTGGGATCTTGGTATCAGGGTTCCTGTTCTAGTATTTTGTCCTTACAGGATCCTTTTCATCTGTAGAGCTCTGAAACCCTCACAAAAGTGGCAAATGTCTTCTATTATTGTTCCACATGTGGAAAAACAGAGGGGTAGCAGGATTGGCTCCTTGTTGCACAGCAGAGCTGGCAGTACAGTCCAGCTTCCCTGGTTCTGAGTCCAGTGCTTGCTTCGTTCACCACCCTGTGTTTGCATTTTGCAGCCATACCATTATTAAATGTATTTACACAGATCCTGGTTGTCAGCACGGCCCAGGGAGCCTTTGGGCCCAGGAGGCCCAGCTTAGCAGAACAGGCTACATATGGCAAGTGACTGTGACATGGGAAATAGGGAAGCATCAGTCTGGTTTAGGATGGTTTAAAAAGCCTGCATGTGATACTGAAAGTAAAAGGCTTTACTGCTCTGTCCATGGAAGTACCCATAAGCTGCACCAGTGTTCAGCAGAATCTTTGGGAAAGGGAAAAAAGGGTTAAAGGAGGAGTGGAGGCAGCATAGCTCAGCACAAGCTGGAGGAATGTCTCTTGGGATGGAAAGCTCTTGCTACTGCACAGGGCTCTCAGAACAGAGACTGAGCTTAGTGTCTCTCACAGTCCAACCCCCACAGACCAGGAATGAGGAGGGAAGCTGTACCTTGGAGTCCTGCTGGGGTTGTCTCTATGCTGGTTTCTCGTGCTCCTCTGAGTTCACAACTGCACGGTGAGACCTTTTCTGCCTTAGAAACAGGACACAGCTTTGTGTTCATCCCTGTGAGCCCCTAGTCCTGTCCAGCAAACTTCTGATAGTCAGATCATAAACAGTGAGGGGCTTTCTTGGGGTGGTGGCTTGAAAATGAATTAATGAGTTATTTAATGTGAGATGCCTGAGGTTTTGAGCTGAAATAATTGCATAGCAGTCAGGATCCTTTCTTTCTCTCCTTCTTTTATCATTATCACATGCTTTCTCCCCCTCCCAGGTACTAGAATTTGAGGTTTGTCTTTACATTCCTCTCTGGCAAGCCCGAGTTTGCCCCCCTTTTCTTTGGCAGTATGATCCTCACCTTCTCAGAAGCCATGGGCTCAGAACTCTCATAGAGCTGCCATGGTTTTCTGCATGGCTAGAAACTGTAATGGCTTTAGCATATTCCCTGAGGACAGACATATTTTACTCATTTGTTTGCACCCTGTGACTGGACAGGACACGAGGAACTGGAGTGTGCTGGAGGATTGGGAATGCACTTCATGTGTCAAAAAATCTGCCTTGAAAAGCTGCACCAATGCAGGATTCCTATTCTTTTATTTATCATTCTCTTTGTGAACATGTCTAACAAAATACAGTTAAAGCTGAAGTACTGAGAATTGTCTCTTCTCTCTTTATTTTGATGTAGGTAAAAGATTTTGGGAATTTCCTTGGGAATATCCTCTTTCTTCCTAACTTGGAGTATTATACTTAATTTTCAGTTTTGCTGCTTTTTTCAGTCCATCTGGAACTCCAGATCCTAGATCCTTTCTCCCTAAGACCAGACAGAGTATCAGTTTGGGTACACTAGGAAGATACATCTGGTACATCCATTGAAAAAAAAATCATTGTTCCAAAAAGAGCCTGCTCAGGCCAAGAAAACATGCTTTAAGTTTTTCCTAGTATTTTCTGATGTTTAAATCGGATGGGCAGGATTTGCATTTAAGCACATTTGCCAAAGCCTATACAAATTCCTACTTCAGCAAAACTGTTAAGGTGAAGTATAGGATTTCATCATTGCAATGAGGAAACCAGAACTTCCCCATAAAAAATCATATTCCAGTAGTACCACAGAGAAGCTTCTAAAAGAGCTTCAGATTTAGCTTTGTCATTTTTAAGGGACTGGAAATGAAAAGCAAGTTTGGGAGGGGGATGTAAATGAAAGTTACAGCACAATTAAATTCACATTGAATATGTATGAAAAACTCTGAAAAACACCTCAGGAATGCAGTAGAAAATTGAAGCAGCCATAGAGAGGGAATAATAACGTTCAGACTAATTTTGGTTTTCCCTACACCCAGTCAATGCTGAATGACAAAAAAGCAGCTCTGTGGGGAACAGGAAACCAAAACTGCACTAAATGGATGGCTTCCAAATGGGAATTTTGTAGTAGTTCTATTTTTTACCTTCAAGTTTAATTTCCTTCTTACTCTGTGTGAGAGAAAAGAATTGCAGCTTTCACTAGCAGGGCAAAAAACCCACTTAATACATTTTATGTTATTTTTCTAGCTCATAACTCAGGCAGTGAAATTGTATCTTTCCATAATTTCTCATTTTATACCCAGGGTCGAGTTAAGTGTGGATACAACACAAGCTGAATATGTCTCTTGTGCTTTCCCCTGTGTGCAGAAAACCTGCTGGTTCTGACTGTTGCCACCAAGCAAACTGAGGGGTTCCAGCGCTTCAGAAGATCAGCCCAGTTCTTCAACTACAAAGTCCAGGTGATGTTCAGCAGCTTTCATGGGGGTTGGGCAAAGGGAATTTTGAATTGTGGAATGGATAAGACTGGGCTACAAAGTGATTAAATAAAATCTCAAGAGTCTACAGACTTACTCACATAGCTGGCTGCAAAATACCATGACTGGGACATTTCTGTAGCAGTGTGTTATTCCATCCTGAGTGGCTTGGGATGAGATCCATAACTCCTGCTCAAGGGAGCCCCATGGCACTCTTCCATGGCACTGCCAAAACACACGGTACAGAGCGTGCTCCTGTCCCTGTGCCTGAGAATGTTTTGTTACTGTGCTACGTGTTCCTCAGCCCAGAGACTGGATCAAAGCCTGGTGTATATATATTTTTATATATATCTATATCTGTAGCCCATCTGCCCAGGGGCTGTTATTTTTGCTGGGACTGTGCCCTGTTCAGGTGACCCTGTGCCTGTCCTGTGTAGGTGCTGGGGCAGGATGAGGAGTGGCAGGGTGGAGATGACCAGAATCCAGCTGGAGGGGGGCAGAAGGTCCGTCTGCTGAAGTCAGCTCTGAAGCAGTATGTGGACAAGGAGGACCTGATCATCCTTTTCGTGGAAAGGTAATGGTTGGAAAGAACTGGCCATGAACTAATTGTCAAGGCTTTGGACAGGATGTCACTGAGAAGAAATGAACTGTGAAGTAGATTGCTTTTGAAAAGTGTGTCCAGACATCTGTTTTTTTCTCCCTGAATTCTCTGTAGTTGCCTGAGAATCACTTAGAGCTTCACCCGAGGCAGCTGGGAAGGTCTGATCAGAACAGGCTGGTTCCAACTCTGGCATGAAGTTGATAGTGTTGTACCTGATCCTGCCACGGTGGAATTTGGCTGCCTCTATCTGCATAGAATAAGGAGACAATTCCTTTGGAACTAGGCAGCCCTTTCTTACCAGAATTATTTGTTTTGTAAGGTGAGGTAAGCTGCAGCACAATTCTGAGAGCCAAGAATTGTCTGCCAGAGAAGAGGGAAAAGGACAGTTTGGAGTCTCAGTGTCTTTTCATATTCCCAGTGTATTAGTAAGACTCTGCTTTAATTAGTTATAATTACTTTACAAAAAAAGTAATACTGTGAAGCAGAACTAAAACAAAGGGATTCCCACAGAATCAGGGGTTTCTAGAAATTTTTCTGACATGTTTCTCTGACTCCATTCCTCTTTGTCTGTGTCCTTCTCTAGCTACGACGTGCTCTTTGCTTCAGGCCCCACTGAACTGCTGAAGAAATTCAAACAAGCCAAGAGCAAGGTGGTCTTCTCAGCAGAGAACTACATCTATCCTGACAGAAAGTTGGAAGCCAAGTATCCTCAGGTGCGAGATGGGAAGCGCTTCCTGGGCTCTGGAGGTGAGACACAGAGCTTGCTTTCAGCTGAGAATCTCTTCCAGTTTTCTCCTCCTATCTGGCCTTCAGGAGAAGTGGCAAAGCAAACTAAAAGCTGGTATATCTGCAGCAAGACAGTGTAGTGAGACTTCATGTAAAAGAAGTGAGAGTACATATACACAGGAGTTATCCCATTTTTTGGTTGCCTGGGTTGAAATACCTCTTCATAATTATTCCCACAGGCTTTATAGGTTATGCTGCAAACCTGAAGAAGCTTGTGGAGGAGTGGAATGGACAGGATGACGACAGTGACCAGCTCTTCTATACAAATATCTTCTTGGATCCAGACAAAAGAGTAGGTGTATCTAGATGTTGAGATTCTGAAAATTTGTGGTGCACTGCCTGAAGCACCCAGGCCACAGGTCATTCTAGTTCTTCTGTCCCTGCCCAGTTGTGCATTACACAGGCCACTCTGTCCCTGGAGACACCGCAAATGCACAGGAACTAAGAACTCAAACCGTAAGAGGAATTTACAATCGAGAGGAAACATTGGTATTAGGGAACTGCTTTCACACTGGTTAGAGGAAGAGTTGCACTTTTTTACCAGAAGGGCTGGTAGAAAATTCAGAACAGCTATACTGTTTTAGGTCCCCAAATCCAAGTATGGCCTGTGATAATTTCACATGAACAGTTCTTTTAATGCTCTCATCTGCAGTTCTGGCCCTGTGCCATGCAAGGGCTGAGTAATTCCCCTGACTTGGCACTCACACAGCGGATGTTAGCACCCTGCTGTCCCTTCCAGTAATCAGTCTTACTAGATGCCTGCAGGGACATGGAACTCTGTTAAAGTCAGAGCTGCATTTTAGTCCAACCCTGTCAGAGTGGGATTTGCATGGCGGGGGGGAGGTGGGCAAAAACAAAGATTGCACAAGCTGGCCTTGCACCCTGCTGTGCTCTGGTTTGACACTGGTACCTGGGGCAACGCTTGGGGTAACATTTGCCCTGTGGATAGATGGCCAGGAAGTGTCTCCACAGCAGATGGTTTTGCTGTCTTGGCATTCCTGTATGTTATCTGTGGGGTTTATAAGGCTGTGTGCAAATGTACTTCATTCATATGATGAAGATTTATTGCCTTTTTTTTTTGCATGGCTTAGCCTAATAGAATATATTCAAATTGTTTTAGAAAATGCTAAATTGTCCTAGATTTGAGTGAAAATGATGATTATCTGTGACTGTTTTAGGGTTCAGAACTTGGAGAGTTTGCAAACGATTATAGGAGTGGGATATATCTTCACTCAGCATTTAAAGAATGGATGCCCTCCTGTGTTCTAATTAAGGTTATTTATTTAATTTTTTTAAAGGATGCCCTCATGTGTTCTAATTAAGGTTATTTATTTAATTCTTTTAAAGGAAAGTATCAACATCAGTCTAGACCAAAGAAGCCGGATCTTCCAAAACCTAAATGGAGCATTAGGTGAGATGGAAGGAGGAAGCTCCTTCCTCCTTGGAATGCAACTCCATGTTGATACCAGAAATAAAGTTGTGGTTGAAGGGATTGTATTTCAGAAATGCCTGTCCCTGCAGAATCAGCTTCAATAAAAGTCTCTGCCAGAGTTCTGGGATTTGTTTGCAATTCCATTGTAACCATCTGGGTTCTCGTACAATTCCTTCTCCATTCAGGGGGTGCAGGTCAGGTTTTTCATCTTACACCTCCTTGCCACTTTGATCTCCAGGCATGTCTGATTGCATTAGCCTTGGGGATTGAAACTGGGAGGGGCTTCCAGTGCAAGTAATAACACACAGCCCTGCCCAGGGCTTGCCTGTCTTTCTGCTTCAGAACCAGGCTGGAATGCCAGGGAAGATGAGAAGCAGCCACATACTGTGAGCACTCACTGATTCTAATGCAAAGATGCATCATTGTCCAACTTCCCAGCCATCCTCCTGTTACCTTACAGGATCACTCTGAACAATATTTTTCTACTTTCTAGATTTGGTCTGTAGCCCTTGAACTATTTGTGTACAGTTATCCATGTCCATGTTTTCATCTGTCAGTAGTTTCTCAGTAGAAATGAGGGATTATGCTGCTAATTATCAGTAAAAGCCTTAATGTGCTGTTAATGTCATTTCCAGATGAGATCGTTATAAAGTTTGAAAACTCACGAGTGAGAGCAAGAAACTTGTTATATGACACTCTGCCTGTGGTGATTCATGGAAATGGACCCACCAAGGTAAATGGACATGCTGAGAGAAAGACTTGATCTGTGTTTGTAGCAAAGTGACTATCTAGGCTTGATGGACCAGGTTACTGTCTTCATAGATATTGAGTTTCCCTGTGTGCATTTGTATTTGAGAAACTATGAGTGGTCCAGGTCCATAGCAGCAAGATGGGTCTGGTTCAAAGACCCACGTGTAATTGGACCCTCAGGCTGTCTTGCTTTTCAGATTCATTAGTTCACTGAGAAGGTAAATGAAGTTGAAACATGATCTTACAGTGGGGGTGCACACAAAGGAACTCCCCTGCCCTGTAATGCATACTATGGCAAATTGCCTTTTGCAGCTGCAGCTGAACTACCTGGGAAACTACATTCCTCAAATATGGACATTTGAGACTGGCTGCACTGTGTGTGACGAAGGTCTGCGAAGCCTCACAGGATTTAAGGTAAGGCTGGTGTGTCCGTTCAAACTCTCAAACAAGTCTTGCAATGGGATTTTATGTGTCTGATGCAGAACACCAGTCACCACTTGTCTCCTCTCCTCTCTTGAATGCAGGATGAGGCATTGCCAATGATTCTGATTGGCATTTTCATAGAACAGCCCACCCCGTTTCTCTCTCAGTTTTTCTTGCGGCTTCGTAACCTTCACTATCCAAAGCAACGAATCCAACTCTTCATTCACAACCATGTAAGTGAAATGGGGAAAATGTACACCTCCTCCTCTTCCCAAGGCACCTTTGTATCCTTGGGTAGACTTCCAGCCTCTATAATCCCATTACTTATCTATAGTGGCACCTCTAAGATAGCTCCATCCAGCTGTAAAGATGTGGAAGTGGGAAGAGCTGTTGCCTATCTGGTTTGGCATTTTCAAGAACAGGAGGTTGAGCAGCCTGAGATGAGCCCATCTTACCTGTTTGTCCTTACTTTTGGCATAGGAAGAACATCACTTGATAGAGGTGGACTCCTTTGTAGAAGAGCATGGCAAAGAATATCTCACTGTCAAAGTGATCGGGCCAGATGATGAGGTGGAGAATGCTGAGGCACGTAGCTTGGGCATGTAAGTGAATGGCTGGCAGAGTCCAAACTAAAATACCTGTTTTTCCTGTGGATCATCACTGTCAAATGATTACTTCTCTGTTTACAGTCACCCTTTTTTTTTCCAATTTTTCTAGCATTAACTCTCATGCCCTTACATATTGGGGAAAAAAACAGCTTCAATAGCAGCTCCATTTCTCCAGTTTCAGAAACTAAGTTCTCACTGGCCCTTTGCTCTGACAAAAGGATAACCCTGTACCTCCCACCCTCATCTGTATGCCCAGGCATAATCACAGAGAATATAAACCTGAAGGGCAGCAGTGTAGTTGTAAAAGTAAGAGCTAGCGGGAGAATACCTTCCTGTCTCTGATCAGGAAGTGTTTGAGCTCTGGTGTGGATTTGGGCCAACTGTTAATGGGAACCTCTTCAGTTTGTGGTGAGGAAACACTTTGCTAAATGCAGTTGTGGCTGTGTCTCAGTGGCTGCTATTGGATACTGAATCTGATGTGCTTGTACTATGCTGGCCTTCTGTGTTGTTATATTAAACTGAACTTTTCTGAACACTCAGAAGACCTTTAGACTACAAGGTAAAGGAATTCCTGGTGTTCTGTCCCTTGTCTTGCTCTGTTTAGGAGGATTTTGGTGTGACTTTTCTTTTCTCTGGCTGTAGGGATTTGTGCAGGAAGGATCCTGACTGTGACTATTACTTTAGCCTGGATGCTGAGGTAGTTCTGAAGAACACAGAGACTCTGAAGATCCTGATCGAACAGAACAAGTGAGTTCTTTGGTCTGAGAAATCTTTTCTGGTCATCTCACATGAAGAATATAGTGAGCTTTTTTATCACTGAGATGTGTAGGGCACTAGGAGAATTGTGTGAGAGATGAAATTTTAGAGAAACACCTCTTAGGTGGGTTTTTTTACACTGTAGTCGTGATCCCTGGATTTTAGGCAGGGGATATAAATCATCCTGAGTTTTTTCTTTATATAGTCAGTAGAACAAATCAGATGCAAGAGACCTGATACAAGGTACAGTCAGAGAGGAGACTGGGACCATATTTGCCTTTTCTTCTGTGGAATTTTATTCCAACAGAGTTAACAAAACAGCAGCTCTGTAAACGATGGAGAATATAGCTCTTACAGTCCTGTGGTTTGTAAATATTTTCCTTTTCTTCCTGTGGTAACATCCTGTCCTGCAATTCCTTTTCCATGCTGCCAGGATGGTGATTGCCCCTCTGGTAAGCCGTCATGAGAAGCTGTGGTCCAACTTCTGGGGAGCACTGAGCCCTGATGGGTACTATGCCCGCTCAGAAGATTACGTGGATATTGTTCAAAGGCGGAGGGTGTGAGTATGCAAAGAGAGCTTTTCACTGGTACAATCCCTCACATGTAAAGCTGCATTGCTGAAGCACATGATCATCAGACTAGCTGCTGTCAAAGAACCAGGGAGCAGAACTGTCTCTGTGTAGAGGAAAGGAAAAAAAGTCTGTGCTCCCTTTTGGAAGCTGCTCTATGTTCTCCCCTGAGCAGAGACAATGAGATTTCTAATGATCACAGCAAAGGTATGAGAGTCCTGACTCTACTGAAATCACTTCATGTCATGTTTTCCCACCTATGGATTACAGCTAGTGGGATCCCTAAAATCCTGTAAAGTGCTGTTTAATCTCTGTCAGATAAATCTTCATAAAATACCAGGTGATCCCTGAATGGAAGGTTCACAAAATAGAATTGTTGATTCATTCATATTCAAGAGGGACTCTCCTTTTTATGTGCCATTATATGTGCAATAAATGCTGGGAATCAGCTTATGCACTTTTGGCAGGTTCAGTTTCTTTAAATCACTGGAAAAAATATGTTGATCTCTCTGGGAAGATATTCAAGCCATTAATTACGTCCCAAGTGAAAACACACAGTGGCAATTAATTGCTTTCACAGTGGACTAGCATTTGTGCAGCTTAAAAGCTCTGGGCAATATAAGCGATTTTTTTCTGGAATGACAATCCCTGTTGGTATGGTTTCTCCCTTCTGTACTGGCTCATTTAGGCAGGCCTGGCTGATGCTGCAGTGCTGTCTGCCACCCTGTCACGTCCAGAGTTTCTGTCTTAGTGGTATTTCAAGTCTCACTCTCCTTTCCCTGTGTTTCAGTGGGCTTTGGAATGTTCCCTACATCAGCAGTGTGTACATGGTTAAAGGCAAGGCTCTGCGCTCGGAGCTTGACCAGGGAGATCTTTTCCACAGTGAGAAGCTGGATGCTGACATGGCTTTTTGCCACAATGTTCGGAATCAGGTCAGTCCAGGGGAAAGGCTGGCAGGGAGAGCTACGTGCCAAGGTGGATGGTACAAGATTAAGGAATTTCAAGGCTCTGCTGGGGCAGGAGACAGGGTGAACTGGCACTAGCCAGTACTGGGCAGGCTTTGGAACAGTGTGGGATTTCTGTCTTGCTGTGAAACCACACGGAGCCAGGGATCACTAAATGTAGATAACATTTTTGTTCATGGACCCGTTCGGGGCTGTTCTAAATGGAAATGATGGGGTAAGAAGGAAGAACCTAATCTTGCAGCAGCTGCTCTGCTCTGCTTCCAGCCCTGGCTGACAAGAGACAGAATTACTGTCTCTGGCTATAACCTTTCAGAGCTCTTCATATCCAGGGTGGAAAATCAACTGAAGGCCCACAGGAATGAGTAAATGAACAGCTTGGAGAACTGTCAGTACTTATATATCATGTTGGCTCACACAAAAGCAAGGCCTTGACTGTTTCCTTCTGCCCTGCAGGGAGTCTTTATGTACCTGACAAACCGGCACCAGTTCGGGCACATACTGTCCCTGGAGAATTACCAGACAACTCACCTCCACAATGACCTCTGGCAAATATTCAGCAATCCTGAGGTGAGACAACCTGCATGCTCCGTGTGGCCTGGGAGTATCTGATGATTGGCTTCACCAGTATGGGAATAACATTGTAATAACAATGTCTCTCAAGTGGGATGAGGAGGGTAGTCACAGAATTTAAAGAGAGGGTGTTTATGGAATTCATGACATATGGATCTTCAAGGCCTGTGAATAGTGCCTGGCCTTTCATTGCCTCTTTACGCAGGTCCCACAGAAATGACTGGTTTGCTTATCTTTTAACTGCAGGACTGGAGAGAAAAGTACATCCATGAAAACTACACAGCAGCTCTGAAAGGGAAATTGGTAGAAATGGTAAGAAGACATCACTTTTACCCATCAGAACAGGAGATCAACGTCAGGACAATGCATGTATCATCACTATTGTCATTCTCAGGAATAAGCAGTTCAGCACAGGAAACATGACCTTGAAAGTATTTTTAGAGGCAAATCATTCTCCAGCTCTCTTGAGTGGAAGTGGGGCACATAAATCAGAAGAGAAACTTCTATCCTCAGTATTTTAGTTTCTCTCCACTTGAACTGACTTAGTCTGCACTCACTTTAGCCTTCCTTCTTTTGCCTCAAGCACCTGTCCTTGTTTCTGCTGTTCTCACCTGTCTGCTTTCTGCAGCCCTGCCCAGATGTTTACTGGTTCCCCATATTCACTGACACTGCCTGTGATGAGCTGGTGGAAGAAATGGAACATTATGGCCAGTGGTCCACAGGTGACAACACAGTAAGTAAAGCAGGATCTCTTTGAGTTCTGGGTTACACTGGTATCTGTGCATATTTGGTGGCAGTGCAGTGCATCCTGTGGGAAGTCATTAGATCCCACAGTTAAAACAGGAAACTGGAGACAATACTATAATTATGTTCTTAAATGTGAATCAATTTTTGAGTCCTCTTTAATGTCCTCTGAAGCTACAGTGTTCAGCCTTTCTGATGGTGAGATTGTTTCCCTTAGGTTTTAATTATTGTTTGAAATCAGTTTTCCATCCTGCAAATTTTGTTAAACAAATATCATATTTGTTTGTAGTTACCAGAGACAAGTGCTTTTCATTCCTGAACTCCAAGGTTCCCATCCTTATGGGTATTTCTGTGATTCTATTTCAGGACAGCAGAATACAAGGAGGATATGAGAATGTCCCAACTATTGACATTCACATGAACCAAATTGGCTTTGAGAGAGAATGGTATAAGTTTCTTCTGGACTATATTGCACCCATCACAGAGAAACTGTACCCAGGATACTACACCAAGGTAGGTGCACCTGAGAATCAAAACTAATGGTCAGCTCAACACCTATTCCAGTTGCAGCTTTGTGCAAAGGCTGCTAGAATCTTCTAGCAATATATATACTGTTGTGGAGAAACCAGTCCTGGAACGGGACACAAGTAATTGCATGAGGAAATTCTGCAATTTCCCAATGCCTGATCGCTGCCTTTCTCCCTGAGCAGTGGGATGCAATTTCAGTGTTACAGCCTGCTCTGCAGCTCAGCAGCCACAGACCCCTACAGCCTTGTAAGAGAGTGCACTTTGTTTTCTCTCCTCAGACTCAGTTTGAACTGGCCTTTGTGGTTCGCTACAAACCCGACGAGCAGCCCTCCCTGATGCCCCACCATGACGCCTCCACCTTCACCATCAACATTGCCCTGAACCGAGTCGGGATAGACTATGAGGTGAGTGCCAGAGGGTCAGGAATGCAGCACAACCTCTGGAGCACTCCAGGCAGCTGAAAACCCTTTCCTTATCCACACCCAGATTCTTCACACTAAGTTTTGCAATTTATAACTGCTCTGGGGTAGGAAGGAGAATTCTGAATGCATCAGAACACAGGGGATTCCCCAAGCACTTTCTCACATTTTCAGAAGGGCTGCCAGGAGAAGGCAAGAGGCCTTTTCCCTGAGGTGTTTTTCCCAAGCTGACCTGTCTCTTGTGTTCCCACCAGGGAGGAGGCTGCCGCTTCCTGCGCTACAACTGCTCCATCCGAGCCCCACGGAAGGGGTGGACCCTCATGCACCCAGGGCGCCTGACCCACTACCACGAGGGGCTTCCAACCACCAAAGGAACCCGTTACATTGCAGTGTCCTTTCTTGACCCCTAGGGCCGTGCTTCCCAGAAAGGACCTTTCCCTGGCCCTGCTCACTGCTGACTTTGAGTGGAAACAGGGAATGCTGCTGAGAGTTTTTAAGGCATTGTCCAGAGCTATTTGGATATTGATTTTTTTATGATATTTTAAGACTCCACTACTGGAAGATCTCCCTCTCTGGCACTGCAGGTAATATCTAGGAATGTTGCTGTAGAATTCTGGAGGGGATTTTGTGCCTTCATTTTTGATTCTGCTCCTCATCCACTGTTTTTTGGAAGTGCCATTTACTTGAACTTTCTTCACTGATTTGTTGGCTTTAAAAAATGCTTTCTTGGACTGGAAATCCAGCTTTTTGGAGGCAAGTCACATGCTGAAAGCTCAGTTTCATCCACAGCATATACAGGACTGGATGTTAGACAATAATTCCTGGACTATTCCAAATATAAATCAATCAGGGAGCTGATTGACAACAGTTAAAAGTCACACCAGATGAAACTCAATAGCAAGAGCCTGAAGATCATCTGACTCCTTACCTCTTTGCAGTCCTTGCAAGCCTAGCACAAGATTCAAAGCAGCAGCAGTGGCAATATAGGTGCTTCTGGTTAGCTAAAGGAAGGTCCTCTGATGATGCTTAACCTCTGGGATTTGACTGAAGAGATAAGACAGCCTCCCTGCCTTCTATTTCTGCAGCTAAAAGCAGCAGGAATACTCACACAAATTCAGACCATCTCAGTCTGTGTAGATTAAACCTAAGAAAGGGAAGGCTGGGAACAACTACATCAGTTGGAAGGGCTTCACTGCAGAATTCTCTGTGTTCTGTACCTTGTTAAGATTGTCAGAACCTCTGATCAGTCTCTGGAAAACAACCCAAAGGTGTCCTCATTCCAATCGTCAGAGATTGCTCCGATCACGGCCCGTTCACATAAGATGCAAAGAGTTGTTCTCTGGTTCTGAGGGGAAATAATTATACAGTGTTTTTATTACATGAAATTGCAAACCAAAACCCTCCACTGCAGACACTTCTCCAGTGGGGTCAAGGCTCATAGAAATGATTGTTTGGGAAGTGCTAGAAGATTGTGGTGAACTGGTAGGTGTAAAAATCTATCCAGACGAGACCCATGGTTAGAGGGGGAAGAGGAAGAAACATTTCCTCCCTGTGCCTGTGAGATACCTGCACTCCTTGTACTCTAGGTCTGCCAGACAAGTGTGTTTCACATCAGCACATTCACATCATGGTTTAGATGTGTTTCAAGGCCACACACCCACATGTGCCATGGGGACAAATATCCAGGCAGGGAAAATCATTGGAGAAGTAAAGCTCTAATAAATCCTCTTAGGTGAAATCCACAGCTGTCCGTTAACCAAACGAAGGGATTGGTAACGCCAATCGTTGAGATATCCAAAATGTGTATTATGTATTTATTCAGCAGTTGTTGTTTTGGTTTGTGTTCGAGTTTGTTTTTTTTCCCCCACTTATTTTATTGTATCTTCCCCCGGGCCGGCTCGGTGGCGGGAGTTAAGGGGCTGTACGGTTTGAGTCGAGGAAGGGGTGGGTTTAGAAAAAACTCGCATTAAACCCTTTTTTTTTTCCCGTGTCACCGTCCCTGGGTTCGGTTCCCTTCCCTGAGGGCCCGAACTACACCTCCCGGCGTGCCCCGCGGCCGGCGCGCGGCCCTGACCCGCCCGCCTCGCGCCTCCCCGGTGACGGCGGCGGCGCGGGGGGAACATGGCGGCCGTGCGGCAGCGGCGGTGAAGGTGAGCCCCGGGCGGTGCCCCGGCCCGGGGACGCGGGAGCCGCTGCAGCCCAACGCGGTCTCTCGGGGCTGTGGCACGAACAAGGACAAGGGCAGGAGAGGGAGCGGGTGAGGGTGGGAGCCGGCGGGGTAGGGTTCCCAAGGGGGTGCGAGGCGGGGGCGCTCCCCAGCCTTGGCCTCCACCCTGAGGGGGCACGAGGGGGGGGTGGGGCACGAGGCGGGCGCTTCCCGCCCCGTGAGGGCTGAGGGGAACATCGCAGAGCATGTCCCGTTACACCGGGATGGCTGAGGGGAACAGAGCCCAGAGCATCCCCCGGGAATGGGGATGGCGGGGGAACAGAGCCCGGAGCATCCCCCGGCACACTGGGCTGGCTGAGGGGAACATCCCAGAGCATCGTCCACTGCACCCGGGTGGCTGAGGGGAACAGAGCCCGGAGCATCCCCCGGCACACCGGGGCGGCAGAGCCCGTCCCGGAGCTCGCAGCCTGTGTCTGTCCCTCACCGCGGTCCCTCTGCCGCAGGGACACAGACCGGCTGGACTCGGTGTCGCTGGTGGAGCTGTGGGACGAAGGGTACGGAGTCCGGCCGGGGAGGGGGAGAAGGCAGGAAAAGTGCTGCAGTTTGTCTTCAAGAGGGCCTTGAGCTGGCCATGCGTGACTGGTGAAAACGTAACTCATCCTGAAAGTAAGTGGAGGGTGGGGAGGAGTGACGGCTGCAGGCCTGTTCTTTGGAAGGGAGAGATGATTGTTTTGATTTTCTGATAATGTGACTAGTTTTCATTTGTATAAAGTGGAACAGTTTTTTTCTGAAAGAAAAAAGACTATTTCCAACTTATATTTATGTATTTATTTATTTATTTCAAATATATATTTATCTAGTTCTTGTTAGGATGCCTGATTGGGTCATAGAATCATAATCACAGAATGGTTTGCGTTGGAAGGGAATGTAAAGCTCATCCAGTCCCATCCCCTTTCCAAGGGCAGGGACACCTCCCACTGTCCCAGGTGGCTCCAACCTGGCCTTGGGCACTTCCAAGGATGGGGCAGCCACAGTTTCTCTGGGCACCCTGTGCCAGGGCCTCCCCACCCTCACAAGGAAGAATGTCTTTCCAATATCCCATCTCACCCTGCTCTCAGTCAGTGTAGAGCCATTCCCCTTTATCCTATCACTCCACACCCTTGGATAGCTGTTGGCACTTGGTGACACAGTTCTTTATTGCATTTTTCCCTGTAGCGCAATGTCCCTGTTGTTTACTCGTTCCTACCCAATAGTTGCAGTGAAGAAGGATAAAAGACACATGGCTGAGGTAAATGCTTCTCCACTTAAACATTTTGTCACTGCAAAGAAGAAAATCAATGGCATCTTTGAACAGTTGGCTGCTTACATCAACGAGAGCTCCTCATTCCTGGAAGGTAAGCTGAGTGCTTCAACTAGGTCTGTGTAACTGCTTTGCCCATAAACAGTGCCCCAGAACACACACCCCAGGCCCTCTCATTCAATAAATGGTGCTGCTAAATCTCTGCTTGTTTCTACATGCATGCCTGTTTATGTGTTGATGTTTATAAGAAAAACAGAAAATTATTTTGTTGAATTTGGGTAGAGTTCGGGTTCATATTTTGGAGATGAGAAGTTCATGCATGTTAGGAAAATGAGCCTGTTAGGGAGCTATGCTTGGTTTTTATGTTGTTTGGGAGATGTTTAAGTAGTTACACAACCCCTTTATTTTTTTCTTGCCTATAATCCTTTCAATATTCGTGCCTGGACACATCATTGCTACTGACATGTAATATGCGCCAGTAATTGGCTTTAACAGCTTAAGGCACAGGCAGATTTTTTCTTTAAGGATGCTGAGGTGTTTGCAGTGTTGGCTGTTCTGTTTAAGGCAGTCCCAAGGATGGGAATGGTTGTTAGACACTGAAGAGACCAGCTGATAAATGTTGCAGAATTGCCTGTGTCGAGATCACCCACAGGGCCTGTGGGACACTGACAAACATTCAGTTCTGTGTGTTACCATGAGCCAGAGGGGTTTCATCCAGGACTGACCCAGATGGCTCCTGGAATTCAGAGACATGATCTGTTTTGATTTTAGAGACACACAAGAATGGAGAGCTTGATCCTGTCACCACAGAAGAGCAGGTACTGGAGGTCAAAGGCTACCTGTCAAAAGTCAGTGGTATTAGTGAAGTGTTGGCAAGACGACATATGAAAGTTGCTTTTTTTGGGAGGTGAGTCACGTGCTTGTCTTGCCCACACTCCCTGCTCAGTAAAGCATTTGAGGATTGTAGCCAGAAAAAAATATTTATAGAAACACTAGTGCTTTAGCTTTTGCTTGTAACATGCACATCCCTGGCATTAGTGCTTTGTAAATTGGAAACAAATAATTGTAGATCTTAAAATAAGAGAATAGAAAAGGTGCATCTCTGGCACCTAAATTGTTAATGGCTCTGATACAGCTTGGCTTTAGAGAACTTGCTTTCTGTAATATCGAAATGAGCACTTCTGGGTCTTGGAACCCTGCCCCACCATTCTTAATCTGACTGCAGGACAAGCAATGGGAAGAGCACTGTGATAAATGCCATGCTTTGGGACAAAGTCCTTCCTTCAGGAATTGGACACACCACTAATTGCTTCCTGCGTGTGGAAGGGACAGATGGACATGATGCTTTCCTGCTGACTGAAGGCTCAGAGGAAAAGAAGAGTGTTAAGGTACAATTTCCTTAAGCATAAGGTAAAGGGTAAGAGCTCTTCAGAAATGTCAGAAAAGGGAAGAAACAAGAAAATGGAAGTTTTTTATGGAAATCGTCCCAGGGAGAAAATCCTTTGGGGTTGGGTCTTATCTTAAACTGTCAGTAAACAGCTCTTAAGGGGAGATAATTGTGTCAGTAGGTCTTGGCATACAGGAAATGTTATTTCCATCTTTTCATAGACAGTAAACCAGCTGGCTCATGCCCTTCATCAGGATGAACATCTGAATGCTGGCAGCCTAGTTAGTGTGATGTGGCCCAATTCCAAATGTTCTCTCTTAAAGGACGACCTGGTGCTGATGGACAGGTAAGAAATTACTTTCTTTCCTTTCCTGCTTATCACAGACTAATTACAGAAATGTTTTCAAATGTGTGTTTGACAGACATCAAGAGGATTGAACTTGTTCTAATCTATGACAGTGACCAAAGTCCTTTGCTGTAGTTAGCCTTAGATTTCCTTGGTCAGGACTTCCTTTTAGCCTGTACTCTGTCTCCTCAGGACAGTGTAGCTCAGACATAGGAAATTAATGCCCTGAAAATCTGAAACACATCTTTTACTATTTTAAAATCTGTTTTTGCTGTTTCCACAGCACAGTAACGTCTCATTTGTCTTTTTTGCTAGCCCTGGCATTGATGTAACCACAGAGCTGGACAGCTGGATTGACAAATTCTGTCTCGATGCTGACGTATTTGTCCTGGTGGCAAATTCTGAATCAACATTGATGCAAACTGTATGTGCAAGTTCCATTTGTTTAGTGAATCTGATTAAAGGTTAAAAATACTTGACTTATTAATCTGAAGAGGTTTTGTTGCATTTTCCTTAGGAGAAGCAGTTCTTTCACAAGGTGAATGAACGTCTGTCTCGGCCCAATATATTTATTTTAAACAACCGCTGGGATGCATCTGCCTCTGAACCAGAGTATATGGAAGAGGTTTGTGATGTGTTTAAACTTCACTTTGCATGGATGTTACAGGGTCAGTTTTGACTCTGGTCCTGGCGGGTACAGTGAGTGTTTGTGATTGTTTTACAGTTTGGATTTTTATCACCTTAGTGTGGAGTCTAGACAGAACATAGAGCAGTGATCAGGACATGACTCTTGAAACTCCTGAGCAGGAAATCAAGAGTCTCACAGTGGACTTTTGAAGATGAGTCACTTAGATAACCTCTGGAAAATTCCATAAAATGGGAAAGGGTTTTTTTTTCTTGCTCTTTTGTGTCGGTAGCTTAGACCAGCAGAGGGCATGTGGGTGCCTGGTCCATCCTTTAAGAGCTGGATAAGGTGGATTTAACAGCATGCGTTTTCTGTCCTGTTTGTCCCTCAGGTGCGCCGGCAGCACATGGAGCGGTGTACCAGTTTCCTGGTGGATGAGCTGGGTGTGGTGGATCGAGCCCAGGCAGGGGATCGAATTTTCTTTGTGTCTGCAAAAGAAGTGCTGAATGCCAGGATTCAGAAGGCTCAAGGGATGCCAGAAGGAGGTGAGGAAGGCTAGCAGAAACTTCGCATTTACTGCTAGGGAAGAAAATAGAGAATATCTTGTTCCAAAAAATGCATTAAATTGATGTGGGTCAAATTATTAATAGGGCAATCAAAAAGATGACTTAGCAGCACCTTTGCATTGGCTTCAGTGTAAAGCAGGAGTATTTCTTGATGTCCAGCATCTGTTTGGTTTCTCAAAACTTAAGGGGTTGTTTTGTGCTTTCCTTCTCTCAGGTGGAGCATTGGCAGATGGGTTTCAAGTAAGAATGCTTGAGTTTCAGAACTTCGAGAGAAGGTTTGAGGTGAGTGTGATGTGTGCTGACCTTCTGGTTGGATTTTACTCTTGAAAGGCTGGGGATTAATGGGGACCCATTTTAGAAATAAATCATACAGGGAGGAGAAGTTTTGTTAGCGTGCTCCTGCCTGCTGCTAATTTTGGGCTGCCTTTTGCACACAGGAATGCATCTCACAGTCAGCAGTAAAAACAAAATTTGAGCAGCACACGGTGAGAGCGAAGCAGATTGCGGAAGATGTTCGGCTCATCATGGACTCTGTGCATGTTGCTGCCCAGGAACAGCGGTGAGAGAGCTGGGGCTTGGTGCTTGTGTTCTGGGAGAGATTTAAGGGAATGTGAGCATTTGAAATGCAGAGCAGAAAACAGCGCATTTGGGAGTGGGAAGGACGTGCTGGTGAATTGTGAAAGTATTGGGAAAAGGACCTTTTTGTTGTCCTGTGCCATGAGCATGTAACATGTTGCAGATACTGACATGTTTTGTTACTGAGTGGGAGAATCAGTCTTATTTCTGGAATTCAAATATATTTATAGATCACTTTGATGGACAGGGTTGTTTTTTCACCAGAGTTTACTGTCTGGAGATGCGGGAAGAACGACAGGATCGTTTAGGTTTTATTGACAAACAGCTGGAGCTCCTTACTCAAGACTACAAGCGGAAAATCAAACAGATCACAGAAGAAGTGGAGAGGCAGGTAAGGAGTGACTGCAGGAAATCAGATTATCTGAAACAGCTACCACCAGCATGGTGGGGAAAATGCACAGTGCTGACAAAGCTTTGAAGTGCTAAAAATGTGGGAGTTACAGATGGGAAAAAAAGAAATGCTTTCAGGAGCTCAGTTTTCTGTCCTGTGCTGTTTCTCTAGGTGTCAAATGCAATGGCAGAAGAAATCCGACGGCTCTCAGTGTTGGTAGATGAATACCAAGCAGACTTCCATCCATCTCAAGTAGTTCTTAAAGTGTACAAGAGTGTGAGTTGTGTTTGCTGCTTACTGGTTCCTTAAGCAATTTAAGGGGTGTTTTTTAGCTCTGAGTCAGTCATTACACCAGCTCATTGAGGTGGTTAACACTCTTCCAACCAGGATATAAGGCTTTAATTAATTCATAATCTCAGTGCTAAATTGATATATGATGTATCACATTATACAGATCAAGCAACCTTTTTGAGACTAAAGAGTATATGTGAGATTTTTTTGCTTTGCTTTTTCTTCCCCTTCAGAGAAAAATGAGGAGAAAAATGAAATTAATATTAGGACAGTGGGCAGACAATGTGCGCTCCTATTTTGAGAGGATTTTTTTTAAATAGCAAGCTCTAGCACCTGCAGCTGCACCTTACCTATGTTTATTCTAGTCTTAATAACCTTTCCTTTGCTTGCCAGGAGCTGCATAAACACATCGAGGAAGGCCTGGGCCGGAACATGTCAGATCGTTGCTCCAATGCAATCACAACTTCCCTGCAGACAATGCAGCAAGAAATGATAGGTCAGTTCCACAGGCAATATTGCCCTTTCCTTGAATTGCAATGCAAAATAGCTGAGCAGATGTTCTGGATTTCTTGTTAATCTGATGGTTGATGTCAGGTGGCATCATCTTAGTTTCCATCTTGATGAGTAAGGCTGTTGTGTAGAGAACTAGTTCTGTGTCTGCGCTTGTGCAGTGATTTGCTAATGAATATGTACAGTCAGGATAATCCTTATGACAGAGAGGATCTTCGGAAACAAGAGATTCTCAGACCAAATCCTAATGAAATATGAATAACTTGCAACTAGGTGGCTGTTTGAATATGGGATTTCATGGAAATATGGTGCCTAAGGAATTGACTTTCAGATTCTGTTTTCTAAGATGATGCTGATCTGTAAACTTCACTAGTTATCCGTAAGGATTTTGGAAAAATTTCCTTCTGAGTTGATCTGAAGAACCAAGAATTGAATAGTAATTGTATCTCTCATTTTGCAACATACTTGGCTTATGAAATTTAAAATGCTAAGGAAGCCAACTGTGGAGGATGGAAAAAGCCATAACCACCCTGATTATAGAATACAAGTCCAGTTAATTCTCGTGAACTCAACAGCCAGTTTTTGCATGTTTTCATTTTCTTTCTGTGCAGATGGTTTAAAACCCCTCCTCCCAGTGTCTTTGCGGGGCCAGATAGACATGTTAATTCCCCGGCAGTGCTTCATGCTCAGCTATGATCTGAACTGTGACAAGCTTTGTGCTGACTTCCAAGAGGACATAGAATTCCATTTCTCCCTCGGATGGACGATGCTGGTGAACAGATTTTTGGGACCAAAGAACGGTCGTCGGGCCTTGATGGGCTATAATGACCAGGTAGAATCCCTCGCTGGGTGGTTGGGGTAGATGTGACATTGGTTACTTCAGTGCCTGCTGAAGTTTCTTTGGTGGGAAGAGCGGTGTCTTGCCTTCTCTTACTCTGTCCTTTGGTTTTGTTTTTTTCTGTCCCTGCTTTTCTAATTAGGTTCAACGCCCTTTAACCCCAGCAAACCCCAGTCTGCCTCCTTTGCCTCAGGGCAGTATGACCCAGGAAGAGCTCATGGTGTCCATGGTGACTGGACTGGCCTCTTTAACTTCGCGAACTTCCGTGGGGATCATCGTGGTTGGTGGTGTGGTACGTTGGCAAACTGGGCAGCATTTATATAAAAACAGTTGGAGCACTGACTTAAAAGTGCTTGCACTGATGAATCCTGTAGATATTTGCTATTCACAGATAGTGAAATACTTTCTCTTTTGCTCTTTCTATTTAAGTATAAATATTGAGCTGATTTTGCAATGCTCTGTGCACCATTGTTAGGAGTGAACATCTGTCCAAGATGATGATGATTGTGTAATTTGTTTTTCCTTGTGCTTCTTTAGGTGTGGAAGGCTGTGGGTTGGAGACTGATTGCTCTCTCTTTTGGGCTTTATGGGCTCCTTTATGTGTACGAGCGCCTCACCTGGACCACAAAAGCAAAGGAGAGAGCTTTCAAGAGGCAGTTTGTGGAGTATGCTGGGGAGAAACTGCAGCTCATCGTCAGTTACACAGGCTCTAATTGCAGCCACCAAGTCCAACAGTGAGTTGCCTAATTCAGCTAAAACCTTCTGGAAATTCTGTTATTTGGGATATTTTTAATGCTATTCCTTGTTCAAACAAGATAAGTCTTGATGCTGAATTTCAGATTTAAAAATGTGTAGTAACGTGTATTTTAAAATAATATTACCCTTTTTTTTGAATATGTAGTGGTTGGGTGCTGCTAAGCATTAGCCTTAATGTACTTCTATGTCTCAAATTAAGATGCTCTGAAATATTCTTGTGCAGAAGTAGAATGATGAACATCTGAGTCATAGTACCATCATCACCATACATCAAAGGGACTTTGCTGCTTGATCTCACTTTCTGTCATATCTCCAACTCTTCTCCTTGTTTCATAGAGAGCTTGCTGGAACGTTCGCTCATTTGTGTCAGCAAGTGGATGTTACACGGGAGAATCTTGAGCAGGAAATTTCTGCTATGAACAAAAAGATTGAAGTTCTGGATTCACTGCAGAGCAAAGCAAAACTGCTCAGGTGAGATTTGATTATACCACATACACAGACATTGCATACAAGTGTTGTTCATGTGATTGCCCCAGCATGTTCAGATGAGCTGCAGTTTTGAGTTCAGTCTGTATTTGTCATCGTGTTTGATGTGCAGATATCAGCACCTTTCCCTACCAGCTCATGTTCACTTTCACTAGGGACTTTCCCATGGGCTGTTGACAGTCCATACTTTTGACTCACCAAATATCTTTTCCTTCCTCTTTTTTGATTTGTTTGGCATTACAGCTCCTTCCCGTTTATCAAAACGTACTGTCCTCTACTCCTACAAACTCCTTCAGGCCATTATAAAATCATGCAAAACGTTTCGCCCGCACTTTTGTACCCAGTTGTCTGCTGATTTCTTACCCTGCAAAGGCTGTTGGGAAGACTTTTTTAAACATTCCTTACCTACACCTTAAGATCAATGTGAAGCTGTGTCCAAGATCTCAGTGGGAACGTCAGAGCCTAGGGACTGTTAGCAAGCATTCCTGACCTGAGGAATAGCAGCAGCATTTTGGGATGGACCTCTGGCACTCCATGCCTTGCTGTGTACACATTTCAGTCAGACTTCTTTATGACTGGTTTGAGAAGAGCTGTTTCACTCTCCTTACAAAGACTTTTTTGTCCTTGCAGGAACAAAGCGGGTTGGCTCGACAGTGAACTCGGCATGTTCACACATCAGTACCTGCAGCAAAGCAGATAGTGTGGAAAGGAGAGAAAAACAACAGTTTCCCTTCAGTGCTCTCTTAATTACTGCAGAGAACATGGTGGGTGATGGAATTCCCTAAAGGGAACAAGCAAGAGCCTATTGCTATGTTTCCAGTTGCTGTGTGAACAATAGGATTCTGCTTCCCTATTCTGTGTCCCACCTCTAAACACTAGCTGTTAATAACTTTTTCCTTCTTGTGAGACCAGGCTACTTGAGGAGGAATGTGTGCTTTATACATTTACAAGGGGCTTTTACGGCACTTTGAACAAATTTAAAGCAAACCAGAAAGTATTTATCAGGATAAAAGTTATTATGACACCTCTTTATGGAGTCATTTGTTTTAACACACAAAGACAAAAGACTTCCAAGCCCCAGGTGGATGTATATGTGACAGGCAGCTGTTTGTCTAAACACAGATCCCATACACACAGACATGATGGTGGTTTCACAATGCATTTACAGCCCACACAGGCCTGTCTCCTGGGTTAATATTCCGTTATTTTGCAACATGACAGAGAATCACAACGTCCCTTCCTAGAAAGGTTTACTGCTGTCAGTGTGCTTAAACCTGTGAGCAAAACCCAGTTCTCTTCAAGAGCAAGAGGGATTAAGACTTTGCTTTGGTAAGCTTAGTGGCTTTGGAGTTAGTTTCTTCCTCTTAAGAGCTCTTTAATAACACAGTCTGGCCCATTTCCTGTCACGGACAAATAGTTTGCAAAGACAGAAATAGTTACTGTGAAGATGATGGTGCTGATAATTTGGCAGCTTGTTGAGGAAGAAAACTAGGAAAGAAAAGCCAGTTGACAGAATGTAATGAACTGCCTTATGAGATAAGTTGATGATTGTGGGTTTGCTTTGGACATGCACAGCTGTGTTTCTGGAAGCAGGCCCTTGGAATTCCATTACCGCTATTTGGCCACAAGAACAGCATGTGGATTACACGCTGTAAGAGATTTTGCTTCATGAAGAGCTCCCACAGGATGTTACAGTCTGGGCAGCAACAGGATTTGATGGTGTTTCTTTTCTGTTAAAAGTATGAGAACAAGCTGGCAAGTACAGCTCCTCTGGGGTGGGGGGAGCTGTGGCCCTTGTAGTTCATGTCAGGGTAAGAAGGGGTTAATGTGACTTAATTTTTTTTTCCCCAGACATTCTTTATTTGCAAATACATGAAATGAATTGTTAAGTTTTGCCCTGAAGCAGTTATGAATTTGGAATATAAGATTTGGGAATTGTAAGGATTTGAATCTCTCCATGTTGAAATGGAAAGGGAAGAAATTCTCACTGATTTTAGGAGTAGTAGGGTTGGGTTCCTCTGTTGCAGTTCCTTTTCCTCTTTGTGGGTGAGTATTTTGCCATGTATTTGGTATAACCTTTCTGTTCCCCACAAAATGCCTGAGGAATCCAGAATCAGATGCTGTAGTTCTGAGGTTAGTGACAACCTAAATCTGTGCAGCATCACATGGATGAAATATGGGCTATCTTTGGGCAGGTCCCAGCTGAATTCAGAACTACTGAGCAGTGAGGTGTTTTTCTTACTGACAATGAGACTTTTCCCTTGCAAATGGCCTTAGGGTTTCTTGTTCATGCTCAGGTGTGAATATATGTGCCAATGCAAGTCCCCTGTTTCTTGTGACATGGAAGTTCCAGAAAGAAGCTGCCTGATACTTGAGGGAGTAAAAATAGTGAAATGTCAGTAAGTACTTCTTAAGAAAAGCTGCTCTGAGATTTGCAGTAAGACTTGATCTTGATGCTGTGAGTAGACAGCTTTGACTCCAAACTGAAAAGCTATTTCCATCAGAAGGCTTCATTGGCCCTGGTTGGGTTCCTCAGGAAGCCAACAGGACATAAATAGAGCTTGGATCAGATCTGAGAATGAGCACGAAAGAAATCTGAAGCCTTGCCTCTGGAAGTCTGTACTCTGGGCTTGTGGGGAACTGTACTGGAGTAAGTGAAACATCTGCTGTTACTCTGCTACAGGTATTTTTTGAATTAATGTGGATCTCCAGTCTCTCAAGCTATCACATACACACTATAATAAGCTATGTACTAACCTGTTGAGTTAAAACATTAAGCACACTAGGAAATTGTCAATTCCAGCTAGAGGGTGAGCGTGGTGTTCTACTGCTCAGCAGCTCATGACTACTTGAAATGCTGACCTTGCTTTTGAAGACATGGTATTAGCATCTCTTCAGCAGGCCTTTAGGGGAAATCTGATAAATGAGCTGATCTCAAGATCACCAGTGTCTTATCTGTAAAGGGAAAAGAGCTCGATGGGTTCCTAGAACCTGTTGCCTGGGTGCTGTGTGTGCTGCTCAGGTTTGGGGGATGGCATCCTCACTGCAGAGCTGAGTCAACCTACAGAACCGGGGAAAGAACCACTTGAATTTTTTTCAGAAGCAAAACTGCTAACATGGGAGAGAAGCATTTTTAATACATATATAACCCTTGTCCCTTTAAAGCTTGAATGATGGAGAATCAAACTTTTAACAGACAGGCCTGTGAGCTGGATTCCTCTGAAACAAATTACAGCTGTACTTTAATTCAGAGTGGTGCAGGAACGAACACTATCAAGAGGAGGCTGCTCTCTTCTGATTTTCATAAAGAAGGCTAAACTAATCTGTAAACTAATGTATAAAACAGGTACTTCTAAAGTCTCCCCCAAACTCCCATTAAAGAAGGTCAGCTAAATGCACTTTTATCTTACTGCTGCTACTTTTCCTGTTATGTTGGTGGAGCTCTTCAAGATACTCTTGCCAGTGAGTTTTCTCTCTGCTGTATTTAAGGTGATGAATTTGCATGAATTTGTCCTGTAACAGTGCTGTAAACAATGGAAACCAAAATAAAAGCAAATTGGAAAAACATTTCTCCTGATGCGTGCTGGATATTGTGATACAGAGTTCTCCAGTGTCAGTACATCTGTTATGAGATGTTTGACACTAGTGAGCCTTTCCTGTCTGAAAATTAACGAGGAGACCAACGATACCGAGTTATCCTATAAAAAGTTTTAGCCGCACTGAAACTGCCAGTATCGAGTCGATGATTTCTTAACGATACTGCAGGAAGCAAATCAGTCTCTTTACTCGACGAGTTAGAAAAGGGCAGCGTTCCAGTAACAAGTTTTTTAAAAGAATATCTCCCTTGGCAGCAGCCGCCGTCGCTGACACCCGGCCCCGCCGGTGTCCCGGGCCGTGCCGGGCGGTGCCAACCCGGCGCATGTCGGGAGCCGCGGGGCGGGACCCGCCCGGAACGGCCGCGCCGGGGCCGCGCGGGGGAATCCCGGCAGCGGCGGCTGGAGCGGACCGGGCATCCCCCGCTCCCGCAGGTGGGTTCGGTCCCCGCGCTGGGGCACGGGGGCGGCTCGCCCGGCTCTGCCAGAGGGGAATTTGGCGATGCGCGGAGCTCTGTCGCCGAACGCGCGCGTCTGCGCAGGGACAGCGCGGGCTGTTCGACAACTTCCTTGGGAGGGTGGGAACTCTGGGCGCCCGGAACAGCCCTTGTTTGCCTTTAACTGCGGCAAGAGAAGTCCCTTGTGGCAAAGGATTCGGACTAGAGCGGTTTTATAAATTTGAGCCCCCCCCCCTCCCGGGCTTGACCACGAAGGGCAAACAGCTTCTTGTAGATTATGCCAAGAGTGGAACTCATCTGGTAAAACCCTTCCAGAAAGTCCCTTTGACTGATGATATTGCGCAGAGTATTTGCTTTGTGATGAGCGATGATGAGAGGATGCTCTGAATGCAATGAAAACTGCTTTTTTTTTTTTTTTCCCAAAATTTAGTCCCTCTGCACCGATAATTCTATTCTATGTCTGGCTGTGCACGTCTCAATTCTTGCAGCAAAGACATATGTTGTGGTTTGGTGGTTGTTACGTTACCTCTCTGCTGTCCCTCCACACTTCCCAGTGCTGTTGTAACACATTTTAATTGCTCCGGTCCAGTTGTCAAGGTAGCAAACACAAAAACAAATGAGGTGAACTTTGGAGGAGGGTTTAGGGAGCACAAGTTTCTAGGAAAATATGTAGTTTTCTTGGGAACATATTTTGTCATTATAGACAAAAGCAATGTGAGAGTTTGGGTTTAGGGTTTCCTTCTTGTTTATTTAAAATTCATTTTCTGCAAAAAGAGGAGTTTGTGTTGTAAAGATTTTAATCAGTGTGACAGCCTTCCAGTCAAACTAGCCTTTCTTTATTTATCTATTTATTAACTCCTTTTCAGATTCTTGTGGGATTTAATTTAAATAATTTGTGGGATTGGAATTGTCTGAGTTCTAGTCCTGAGTCATAACTGAGCCCTTTGGAGCTTTTCTCCCTGGGGAACATGGAAGACAGTTTTGACTCAGTATTTCTTTTGGACGTAGTAAATACCTTCATGTCAGTTAGTCATATTTTGAATTTATGAGAATACTGGTGTTAATCACAATATAAATTTCGATGCCTCAAAAGAACATAAAAGCAGAATTATATAAGGATGCCCTAAATAACAGCCTGTGAATCAAATGTCTCTTATTTAGTTTTTTGATGTGATTTTTTCATGTTCACTGTTTGCTCTGTCAGAGTTTCTTATCTGTTCAGTCAGCTCCCAGTTCCTGAGTGCAGAGTATTTTGATAGTCCACCTGAGGGGAGAGAAGCAGGAGGTGGTGCTGGGCTTTAGCATAAGGAGTTTGGCTGATTTCTCAGGAGCAAGGATCAACGTTCCAGCATTTCAACAGCTGTAAATGGCTTTTAGAAAAAGTCCCCTAAAGGTGGGTTCTCCTGTGTCTGCTTTTTCATGTAATGCTTCCATTTATGTAGGTCCTCCTTCCTCTGGCTTTACAGGAAAGTATTTTTCTAGGATGGACTTAGAGCTCCTGAAGAGGCTGCGTCAAGCCAACCAGGACCTTCTGCAGAGGCTCACAACGAAGCAGGAGGAGATAAGAAAAAGACTTCCCAGGAAGCCACTCCTTCCAGCATCTCTTCAGAGCAGCACAGCTGCTGAGGGATCTGTCCCCTCGCCCAGGAGAGGGGTATGTGTGGTCTCATGTGACAAACAGCAGCTGTCCCTATGGTGTGGTGTGGTAAAGGAGACATATGGACATGGAGGAACTGGTAGAAAGTGGAATGTGGGATGTGGAGTCTCTTAGAAAAGGACCTGCCTTCTGATTATTGTTCATCCTGTGGTCTCAATCTGTTCTCCTTGCAAAGGGGGTTCCAAGATGAGTTCCTGCCTAAGAAATCCAGGTATCTTCATCTAAGATAGGAATGGACGTTGTGAAACATAATCCTTTTATTTATTCTAAGCACAAGGGCTGAAAGAATTTCAAGGGTTAGGCAAACTGGAATGAGAGGGTGATTTTTCTCTTACAGAGTGAAATTGTCCTGGTGAAAGGTCTTTGTAATCTGGGTTTCTGTCCTTACAGAAGGAGAATCAGGTCGATGCTGTGAAGTCTACAGCTGACCCTGGACTGGTGGTGTCTGTGGAACCCAGAGCTTGCACAGCCACAGCAGCCCTCAGTTCACCTCTTCAACACAGCAGCAGTGACAGAGGAGCACAGCAACAACGAGCAAAGACACAGGAAGCAACAGCTTTGGATTCCAGCTTGCCTGGGAAAGAAAAGAATGCTATGCCAGTGTCTGTAATCACTACATGTGACAGAGAAACCTCCAGAGTGGATGGGGATGGCCATGCACGAGGAAGTCTGGAAAAAGAATCCTTCCTCCTGGGACATGGAGGTGAAGGGAAACAGTCTGCTCAGGAACATGGTTTCCATGAGAAAAATCACCTGGACCCATCACAGAGCAGAGTGCGAAATGAGGAGACCAATGAGCAGCATGTGGTCACCAGAGGCCCCATAACCCCCAAATCAGTCTTGCTGACATCTCAGTCCAAAGGGTTAAAGGTAAATGTTAAATCAATGCTTGGCCTATTTTTCTAAGTCAACAGAAGGATGGGGAGGAAGGGCCAGGAGAACATTTTTTGTTCCCACTGTGTAAATTGGAAGTTGAGAGGGGAACTGTTCCCAGGTGTAGCAGCCAGGGGCTAATGGCAGGTTGTTCAGGCCCTGCTTTCTGTAGCCAGTGAACTGAGGACCAGAAAACTGTTACTCTTCACTGTGAGACTCCTTGTCTTTTGGACATGTGATCCGTCTGCTGAGAGAGAACAGGCAGGTGCAGTGCTGCTGTTCTAGAGTTTGTTCCCCTCAATGTGAAGGGCAGGCTCTGGCTGTGATCATCCTCCAAGGCAGCACCCTGATCTTTGGGGATGTTAGATGAAGGAGCTCAGCATTTTATTTAAAGCCCTGAAAATTCCTGCCTTACTTGGGCAGGTCCCCTGTCCCCTCTTTTCTGTTTTATTTATGGAGAAGACAAAGGGCTGGTGAGCCAGTAACTGGTAGAGGCATAGAGAGAACCCAGCCTCAAACTAAGCCACAGATGCCCCATTTGAACAGCTGCCTGTTGTTTCTGCAGCTGTACCTTTGAATGTCCTGCCAGAAGAGTAAGAAGTCTTTGTGAATTGTTTTCTCCCTAGAAGAAAGCTCATCATGTGACTTTCCAGCCTGACCCTGAAGAAGATGCCACACCTGTGGGCAGCTGGTCTGTGCGTCCTTTCCTGGGCTATGACTGGATTGCAGGTGAATCTTAACCCTGAAGCAAAGCTCTCTGCTTGATGTGGTGATGTTAAGAGTTAAAACACAGTTTATGACCCTTTAAATTGAGGTGTGATGCAACTGCTGTCCTAGTGCCCATGGGAGCAGGTTTCAGCAGGGCTGCAGCTTTGTCAGAGGTTTTTTCTTGTCTAGACACAACCTGTGCTTCCCTGGATTGGTCATGTGGCAGTGGTATGGGAATCCAAGCAGCAAATGGCAAAGCCAAGCGGGGTCAGAGAGGTCAGCAAATAACTGGAATGAATGAGTGCAATAAGCAACCCAAACCGCACAGTCAACCTCTAGTTTGACATGATGGCCTGTTTTTCTCACTATCATAATTTTGGTTTGACTGGGTTTTTTGAGGCTTGCTTTGGTGCTTTCCAAAATTTGGTAAATCCTTGGACTTGTCTCTTTCCTTGGCCGTCTCAGGGCTCCTTGATACAAAGTCTCCAGTAACAGAAAAGTCTGAGCAGTACTTTGCTGAGCTGCAGGAGTTCCGACAGGCCAACAGAGAAGCGTGTATTGATGAGCAGCACCTGCAGTAAGTGGGAATGGGGAAGGGCTGAAGCAGCAGTGGACGTTCTGAGTGATGAGAACCATAGTCTGACTGGAGAGGGATGTTGTAAGGGTGGCTTTGGGGGCGTTTGTTTACCTGCCAGTCATAAATGTGTGCTTGGAAAAGGTGGGGCTGTTTGGACGGCCTGCCCCCTTGTCACTGAGTGATTTTCTTGCATGTTTCTTTAGGCCCACGGCTCTGGATTGCACAGTTCCTGAACAAGAACCAGATTTGATAACCAGTTCCCATAAGTGTAAGATCGCATTTCTTCCTAACCCAATTCTTGTGAAAGAACAACTGAGCAATCTTTGCCTGTCATTCTGAGAGAGCACCATATCATGCAAAACAAGGATGAACGTGTTCTTGTCAGACCAGATTGAACTTCCTACTCCAAAGATACTTGAGTCTTCTAGGGATCCTCTCTCAAAATCAGTGTCATTTTGTCAGAGTTTCTTGTTATTTGGCTGATGTTCTGTTCTTAAATTGGGGAGGTTGAAGTTAGGGTTTTACTTTTTAGGAACTTACTTGGGAACAGGAAATGTAAAAGATATTTCAGGAAAAGCAGATGTTTTTATAGAATGCAGGTGTGGCACTGTGGTAAAACACAGCTTTGCTGGCTGGTTTGAGGAGGCTTCTGACAAACAAGAAATACCATGATGGTGTGTTGCAGGTTTTTACTGTTACTGGTTAAACCAGCGCCTCTTCACTGTCCCTGTGGATCCAGAATCTGCCTGCCCTGTGTGTAAGATCCCACGTAGCCACCAGCCCCCAGGGACACTGGAAGAGCCAGCCTACGTCAGGTACAGGAGGGTTACTGCCTTGTAATATGCAGAACTCAAGGAAACAATAGGGAAGAAAAAGCTGATCAGGTGAAGGAGAAAACAGCATAACAACAGCTCTGTTGAAGGTGGTGGTTCTCAGGGCAGAGAGATCTCTTGCTTAAAAACTCCTTACTGATCTTTTGCATAAGCACGAACAGTTCTGAAGTCAATGAGCAGTGCATGTTTTATCTGAATTTGGTCCAAAATCTGAATGTACGTGCGAAGCGTCTAATGCCCTAATCCAAAGCTGTTTTCTTTGGTTCACTTTGGGATTACACTTGTGGATTCTGACTGGGGAAGGCACACAGATTTCCTCTGCCTTGTCAGAGGTGCAGGCAGTTACTTCCCTTGTGTGTTTCCAGGGTCAGCATTCCCAGGTCCACCCTTTTGCCTGCCCACAAATACAAAGCCCATCGCAGGAGGAGCTTCGAGCCTTCAGACGATCTGGCCTTGCCCTCGGTGAGTTGCTGTATTCCTTGATGGCACAGCCCAGGCTGGGCATTGCCTTACAGCACAACAAGGAAAATCTGTGACTATTGCCTGACAAAGTTTCCACTAAAATTTCTGACCTGCATCACTGAGATAGCCAGAAAAACCATTGGTGTGTTTTGAGTTAATGCCTTTGCGTAAGTGGCATAAAGTGTATGACATATTTCCAATGCCTTACACTGCACAAAATAAAGTACCATGTGGAGCTCTGTCCTTCTAGAGCGAGGCTTGACTGACTGATTTCAGGCATTGGCCTCTCAACATGGTGAACCACACCTAAATTTCCTTCCACAGATGTTAGGGAGTCTGAAAGCCAAGTGTCCAGGAAGTACTCACAGTGTAATCAGTAGTGGCAAGGAGGATTTAAAACTGTATTTGTAGAGCTGGTCTTGTATTCCAGCCAGTAACCAATGCTAGGCAGTATTGCTTATCTGACCCTGGCCTAGAGATTTCCAAGGAAGAGGTGGGAGGAAACTTAGTTTTGAGGTTTAGGGAACTGGATGAGTCAGCTGAAACAGGTTCAGAGAGGTTGGGTGCTTGAGTTCACAAAGCAGGAGATCAGTTTAGAAATAATTAGCCAGTGAAAGGTGAAAGAAGGGGACAGCTATACAGTTTTCCTTCATTAGAGATTTCATCTCTTTCCTGTTAGTCATGTAAAACTCCTCAAAAATACATTAATTAATTACCCACTAAAATTTCCCCATGCAGAAGTTATTATTTAGAACTAACAGGACACACTAGACAAAAAAGGGGTAAAGCTTTCTTATCTCTTTTTTGCAGCATTGTCTGGCTGGCTGGGGAAACATCCCTTCCAGCAACCCCAGGCTCAGCAGTTTGGATCTGCGAGCCTCACTGGAAGAGAAGTTTTCTCCCCATTCTCACCTGGTAAGAACAGCATCCAGAGTCTTTGGAGATGTTGGGAATTGCAGACCCATCTCTAAAGTGTATGATGATTATTCAGGGCTAAGCAAATGAAAATGCTTGGAAAGTTATCTCTTTGTCACCACTGGGAAACATTTTCCTTCTGCTGACTCGTGCACAGAGACAAAAAAAGCCAATGGAACTTGACAAAAGGCAAAAGCCTGTTCAGCTCACCACCCATCATCAAAGTGGGAAAAGTCACTTTGGTGTTCTTTGATTAATGTCCTCTTCATTTGGATTCCAGAACTCGGTGTCCAGAGTGTCAGGAGGAACCAGAACTGATGAGCTGCTGCACCTGCCCTCCTTGGCCCGCCCCAGATCTAGCAGAGATTCTCCCCAGAGAGAGCAGAACAAACCAGGACACCAGAGAGCAGCTCCCAGTTTAAACCAAACTGCCTCAACCCTGTGAACCACTGACTTGACTTCTCTTGGGAATGGATGGGCACAGGATGTGGAAACAGCTCCCAAACAAAGAAATTTGGATAAAACTAAATCTTTGAACAGATTTTCCCTGATTTTCCTCATTGTGAGCAACTAGTGCACATATGTGAGAGTTGTATAGTCCAGTATATTTGTTCACTTTTTTCTTTTTTGCCTTTTACAGCTACTTCTGAGCTGTCCCACCTGGGGCTGGAAAAAGGGGTGTGTCCAGGATGAGTAGTACTGTCACCCCTGGGACAACCATGGCAGCATCTGCCACCTCAGCTGAGTCCCCAGCAGTGTAACTTAACTCTCAGTGCCAGGGTGAGGAACTGGCCTGTGAAGGGCCTGGTTCAGTGGAGTGACACAAATAGGTTGATTTCCACATGTGTGAAACATGACATGTAATTTTCTAGTGCCTTAAACTTGAGTTCCCCAGTAATTTAGGTTAAAAAAACCCCATTTTGTTTTCAGTGCAATCTGTAGCTACAGGGTGTATTACACCAGAGTAACTAAGAATGTGAAAAAACAGAGTAAATGAGATTTTATTCATTGAAAGCTAGATAATGCCTTAAGATGTCTGTAGATTGTTCTTGCCTCTGCTTTTCCAGGTTCATTGGAGACAAACCAAAAAACATTTAGGAGTTTTTAAATTGTACCAAAACAAAATGTATAGTGTGATTTGTTTGAACTTTATAGACTGATCTTACTTTCCTTGCCTAAAAACAATAAAATTCATGTTTTATTTTGCCTTAAATTTTCTGAAACAGAAATTCCTGACTCAAATTTCTGGGACTAACTTGAGAGACTTAATTTGGTTTAGGCAGCTTCTTGGCATTCACTGTTACTTTTTTATCAAATACATTATTTAATACATCAAATATATGAATAGACTTTTAAGCAAGGACAGGAATATTGCAAGTTAATGAAATCTTAATGTAAGACTTGGAATGGAAAATGAAAAGCATGACTGGCCAGTTTAGCTTTGGGTTGTGCATCTGTAGGTGAAGTGAATGGAACTGGCCACATGATTTCCATTATTTAAAAGAAATCCAGTGACTAATTATAAAACACCAACTGCTAAATTTTAAACTGAATGGGGCAAATTCAACATTTTTACTACCTTGCACTTCATGGAGAACACAGGCTGGGGAAGGTGTGTGGGGGTTGTTTGGGTTGTGGGTTAGGAAAATGGGAATGTTTTGAGGCTGGGGGTGTCTGGAGAGGAGACAAAGCAGAGCTGAGACAGGGAGGAGAACATTGCTGATCTGGGGATCAAAATGTGGAAGAGTTCCCAGTAGTGTCCCAGTATCTCCAGGGCTGTCCTAAGCCACTGACTTATTGTGCAAGCACAGGGGTCTGGGATCTGTTCCTGGAGGTAGGCTTGAGCTGGATTTACAGTTTTTCCTAAGTACTTGGGAACATGCTGGTTTGATCTAGGCAGCTGTGTTTCCTGTTAATGACTGACTCAGTGTCTGTCAGTTTGCATCAGTTCTGCCTGATGTTTTCATGGTAAAGGTGGTGGTTTAATTCTCCTTTCTGACTGTATTGCTTGTATGTAAAGCTGATTCATGGGATGGGAAATCCAGCTTTCCTTAACTAGGCAAATGAGACATAGAAAATGATGCCTTTGTGATTGGTTTGAGCAGAGCAGTGCAGTTAAAACACAGCTCCTGTGTGTTTCTCAATACCTGTGTTGGACTGTCATTAGTGTTTGTATTTGCCTTCTCTGATTATTTTAAGAAAGTTTTGGTGGCATCTCAGAATTGGGTGTTTCTTGCTGTCAGTACACTGTAAGAATTAATATCAAGAGTGTTGAATGAATGAATGTAGTGCTGATTTATGCCTTCTCTTTCATTATCAGCACGTTGAGCAATGACTGTCTTCAGAACCCTCAGGTGACACATCTGCTTGTGGCACAAACTTGTTTTGTGAGTCATTTGCAAACTTTGATTTTGGGGGCTTTCATCTCTTTGGAACGTGTGTTTTCCAAGTCCAGAAGAATTTGTTTTCAGAGTGTGTCAAATCTGAAAACACAACAGAAGGTCTGCCCCTTCTCTTTGGAGTCAAAAACCTTAATTTCACCAGTGTCCTGGGTAATGGCAGACCAAACCTAAGGACTTGGTTTTCTGCTTCAGCTGATGCATTCCAGAACCAGGCTGCTGGGAAGAGGAAAATGACACCCTAAATAGTCAGGGTTGAGATGCTCAGCTGTAGTCACAGGAAAAAAGTTTAATACTCTGAAAAAACTGAAAACCTTCCCATTTGTTTCTTTCACAAAAATTGTTTAATATTTCCCAACTGTCTTTTGTTTGTGTCATCCTCCTTCTGTTATTAGGTAAGCTTTAAAACCCAGCTTTTAGATGTGGAGAATCAGAGTATCAAGAGAAGGAATGAGTTACCCAAAAAGTCTGACAGTACTGGGGGCTAATGGGTCCCATTACTGTGCTTTAACCACCTGGACAGTCTTCCCCAAACCTTTTTTATTTTCAATTTTGGATTTAAATGTAGAGAATTGAAACTCCTGATGCTTTTAGAGCTTTCTCTATGGAGAATGACCATTTGTCACTATACCACATTTCCAGAGGCTCTACTCAGAATTACTGAAAGTACAGACATTATTTGATCTCTCATCTAAGGTCATTTCTCTCTCCCAGCCTGTGGGCATAGTAATTTTGTGATATGATTTTGGTTTCTTTCATGGAAGCCAAGGCTTTCTTGAGAGAACTGAGTTCTCTGTCAGCTCTTCTCATTTTTCAGTCTGAGTCAAAATGTACTTTAGTTTTGAAGCTACTGTGGGACAGAAAAAGGCATTTTATACAATTTTTTTTGTTACATTAGTTATTTTATCACTTTATGTAAGACAGAAGTATTAGTTGAGATAATAAAAACAGAGTTATGAGATTTTGGCACCCACATAAAATTTATATAAATGACATCTCTAAAAGAAATCTAATTGAAAATTAGGCCATGTTGTCTTTATTACTAACATGATAACCTTTTTATTTCTTGATGGAAAGTCTTGTTTTAAGCCATTGCTATGTTTGAACAAGTGTGCAACCAGAGCTTCATAGCATCTTCCTTGTTGATCACAGTGGACAAATACACCAAGGTAAATTGCTGAACCAATAGAGTTCTGCAGATCATGTTCTTAAGAGCACTTTCAATGTATTTAACATAGTGCAGAGTGTCTATATTGAGGTGACATAATTAAATGGATTGACAAATACCCAATACTAAGAGAAGTGTATGTGCCAGAAAATAAATACCAGTACTAGAGTGGCACAGAGGGACAGAATTTTGCTGATACTTGGCATAAATGAGATTTTATTCCTTTTCACATGTGCAGTTCTTTGCATGTGTCATGTACTGGCAGTTCAAACCCCTGGGGTTCACTTGCCACATGCTGTATCTCAGTGAGATCACGTTGCAGCAGTGTTGTCCTGCCTCCTGTCTGTCCTCTTTGGGTTACAGAAAGATTTTCAGAGAAGTTCACTCTGTTGGCTTCCCTCACAATGCCTGAAACCATCTGGATCCTGTGTGTTGTTGCCACAGTGTCACCTTCCAGGATCCCCAGGAACAGAGCTCTCCCATGGCTAAAATGCACAAATAGATAACAAAGGCATCAAGGAAGTAATTCTTGGTTTTCTCCCTTTCTTTGTTTCTTGCTTTCCTCCTTTTAACCATAAGACTCTCTGTAGTTTTTATTGCAGGAAATGCCTTCATTTATATTCTCTTTTTTAATTTGTACCCCCTAAGTATTTACTAGGTAGCTCAAGGAGCACTGCCTTTGGTACACCTGAGGCTCCTCCTGGAGTTTCAAGGGTCTGGCACTATTTCAACTGGCTAAGGAGCAAGAATTCAGTGATTTTTTTTTTCAGCATAGTGGAGTGCTGTAAAGAGCAACACTGACAGACACTGAATGTGTCCTTTTAAAATTCATGACCTCTTTTGTCTGATTCACAGATGTTTAGAGATGGCACCTCTCAATGTTTTTTTCCTCTCATACAGCTGGATCCATATTACCTGAACATACATATTTAAAAACCAGAAGAAGCCATACTGAAAGTGCAACATGAGACTAAAATCAGCCACTTCAGAATTAGAAGATGTAATGAGTACTTTTACTTGAGGATGTTTGTACCATTGCTGCTTCCTTTGTTCACAGCACAGTGAGCAGACAGTGCTGAAGGGGTGCTTTGGGCACGTGGTAGAGACTTTCTCTCATGGCTTAGTTGGGTCTCTAGTGGAAAATAAATAGAAAGTATAAATAGAAAATGCCAAGCAACCTTGCCATGGGGCATTGCTACCTTTAACAGCTAAAGCAAAAAGAGATTTATATGAGACAGATGTGTATAATCAAATCAACATTATAAAGAATAACAGCATGCTAGCAGGGGCTTCCCTTTTTTCTTCATAGACATTTGTGCTCTGCTGGAAGACTGGAGAAATAGGGGTTGTTTGTTTGCTTCTACATTTTCTGTGCTTTTTTTTTTTCATATTAATATAGAGGATTATTTTCTAGGAAATAGAGCCAATGTGTAGAGAACATAGCGTGGGTTTGCTATAAAATGGAGGAGCTTCTTCCAGTTACTGTTAGGGCTTGTTCTGGAAAGCCCCTTTTGTTATATTTGAAATCAAAACACACAAAGTCTGGCATTAGTGCATTCAGTTGGAAGTGCAGGCTGGGATATTCCTGTGAAACAACCTCCTCACCTCTTCATTGCTTTTCTTTTATTACAGACCTGTAATAGCCCCGTGTGATGTAACAGCCTTTCTGAAAAAGCCAGCAGCAACAATAAACTCCACTTCCCATCTCTAGTTCAATTCAAGAATGAGCTTAAGAAGTTCAAGGAGGGTTGGCAGCTGGGAAGCCTGGTTTCACTTTGGATATATAAGCAGATCCTTTCTTCCAAGGAGGACTGGTCCCTCCACAGCCCCCCCCTCAGTGAGTGTGTCACAAGCATTTTGTCCCTTTATCCAAATAATCTCCATCCATGAAATCTTGTAAAACTTCATAGCTTTGCCTCCTCAGCCAAATTTGATTTATGTTATCCAGTGGGTTAAAAAATTGTTGACAGCACTCATTAAAAAGGAACTGGTATACAAATATGTACAAAATGCTCAGCACCCTCATTTCAATGTCACCTCTTCTGGAAAACGGGCCAGAAAACTCTCCCTGTTCCCAGTTCTGGGAAAGTCTTTCACACAGTTTTTTGTACTTACATACTTAGTTTTGTGTCAGATACTCTGACCTCAGCAGTGTACCTTAAACCTTCCAGGCTCTCTCTCATGTTGGTGCCTCTCCTTTTGCTAGAAAAGCTTAGATAGGGGCTGATCAGAGAAAGAATACACAGAGAGGAGAGCACAAAAGACAAACAGCTCACCAATTGCCCTGACCACTGTGTCATTACGAACTGCATTCATAATTTGGGAGAAATGCCTAATGGCATATTATTACAGAAGATGAAGGTGTTTCCTAGCCCATTATTAGGAAAAACAAGAATGCAATACTCTTACTACAAATACTTACTTGTCTCTAGACCTTCAAAGCTTATCTACCCCAACAGCCTTTATAGCTAAGAGAGCTTAGAAACAGAGCAGGAACCTGAGAGAGGGAAGAGAGGAGATTGGAGTTACAATGTGTCAAATACACTGTATGAATGTGCTCAGAATGCCCGAGGTTTATACAATGGCTTTCTGGAGAAAGAAATCCAGTTAGTTAAAAAGACAGGAGTTTCAGCTGTGAGTTAAGATATTTACACAGTGTCCCTGTGGGATGCTCATCTTTGATGCTTGGTTGTGATGGCAGTGAGGTCGCTGTGAGTCTTTAGTAAAATAATCATTTATCAAACTTTCAATCTTCTCTCATTTCTTTTGTTTTTCTTTTTTGCTGATGAGGATGGGAAGAAAAAAGCAAACCCAAAGGTATGAGAGTTCAAATTGTTATTTTTTTTCCTGTTTACATCAGAGAGGTTTTCAAGGCAGTCTGCCCTTTTTGAAGTGGCTAACCTTTACTTTTGTCAAAACGTCTAGAGCAGATAAGAATTCTTCATGACACCTTCAACCAACTGAAGTCTTTCCAGGCACCACGCAGAGTAAAAAATTAAAATTAGTGAAAGCATGAGTAGGAGTCCTAGGGATGATTGTCAGCAACAGTTTCCAGTCCCAACTGTTTCCAGTGGGATTGAAGGAAAGGGAAGGATTCTCAAGAGGATTGTCTGTGCTATGTTGGTATTGAAGTGGCAATATATAAAGCCTAAACCTTCATGGAGTCACTGTGATTGTGAGTCTTTCAGACAGTCATCCAAACAGGAGTAAAATGACTGTGCTGATAAAATGAGTGTTTCTTACTGGGAACTCTCTGGAGGCTTGGTCGTGGCTCTTGAAAAAGTGTCTGTACGGGGCAGGGCTTGGCCTCGTGCCTGGCCAAGGCTTTGAGTGGTGAAGTGCTCCCTGAGGGCAGCCCAGATGACTCAGGAGCCTTCCTGCACAGCCAGCCCTGTGCCTCGGGTGACAACCTGGGTGCTCGAGAAACCCGCCAGCGCAGGGACACAGCATTGAAGCGGTTTTGTTTTGTTCTTTTATTAGTTATTAGTTTTCTTTTCGGGGCAGACCCCCCTCCCCCTTCCTTCTAAATTGTTTTCTCAGCTCGCTTGAGTCTCAAAGCCTGTCTCCTCCTTGTCTTGAACAGCTGGAATGGCTCTGGACTGAATGAACAGACACGGGGCAACAACACCGGGCTGGTCCCTGGAAGGATCTCAGCCCCCAGAAGGAACGACCTGGCTGTGTCACCTGGAATGCTGGGAGCCAGGGGCATCTAACACCACCTCCGATGGCTGCCTGCAGCCTGGCACTGGCACTGTGGCTCCTGCTGCTTCTCCAGGATATCCAGACAGCCCCGCAGGTAAGGCAGGGGGGCACCAGGATTCTGCAGGATCCCCTCAGGACACAGGAGCCTGGGGAGGTCTAGGAGCACCTGGGGCACAGGGTTTGGGTCACACAGGAGGATAAAGGTATAAAGCAGAGTATCCAGGAGGCTTTTCCCTCTGTGGGAATTCTGCAGGCAGGAGCAGGAGATACGAGCTATGATCTGCATCTTGTTGTTGGCGTTGCTAGAGTTGCTGCAGCTTCAGGCACATCACAGCTGGGGAGCAGAAAGAAAGATTTTTTGGGGGGATGGGTGGGTTTTATTTCTGCCTGGGTGCCCTGTGACATGCACATTCCTTGCAGAGCTTGGTTCAGAGGCTGCTGCTCACGGAAGCTGCAGTGGTGGCAAAGTCAGGGGTAGAAGCAAAAAACCAATAGACTTTCCTCTTTACAACCCCCCCGGCCCCCCGACATTGATTTCCTCATGAATCCACTATTATTTCTGAATCAAAATCACTTGAAATAGTCACAACACTCCAGCTGCACTGAGTGATGCTGTGACTGCACATCAGCTCCCTGCTCAGATTGTATCAGCTCTTGTGGCTTTGCTTCCACCCCCACGCTGCCACTTGCCCCCTCCCCTGGATCACGTGGAAACGAGCCCTCAGCACCTGGCATGAATCCAGGTAATTTCCCTGGCTGACATTGAAAGACACACATTAAAAAAGCAAAGGTCAATCCCGGGGGCTCTTTGCACAGGTAAAGCCGAGTAGGTGAATAATTGCACCTTGTGTAGGATCCTGAAATAGTCTATTTTCCCTCGGTGTGGAAATACATTAAGCCAAGACACCTCTGTGTCCACTGTAACTGAATGTTGTAACATCACCTGGGCTGCCAGCAGATATTTTACAGGACAATGACTCCAATTAGGTCTCTGAAAATAACCAGTCCTGCTTCCTCTTCATAGATATCTGAAAAGATCCTCCTGGCTCTTTGGGTAAGAGTAGGAGTTTGCTTTTGTGTCTTGAGTTGTAAATTCCCCTCCCACATTGCAAGTTTGCTCTACTTTCCCCTTGTTGTCTGTCCTGCCACTGTCTCCTTCCTGAAACACAGATCAGTGATCTATAGGACTGGAGTCTGTAGTCCTTGCTCACCTGAAGAGGGCATTCACATAAGGTTGGTGGTCTGCTGAATGCAAACTGCTTTAGGAGAAAGGCAATAGGAAAAAAAATTCTATTTTTGCCACTTGACGTCACTTTTGGTGTTTTGTTCACAAAATGGAAGGGGCAGTGGGAAAACTTTGTTTTCTGATAGTCAACGTTCAGGCTCATTGTAAAATCATCAGTTACCTGGAATAAACACATAGATCTTGCTGGGATAAGCACCTGGCTTTGCACTGTCCTTCTGCATTGCCTCTGTTTTTACTGCTACTGGAGTACAAGTGAAACTGTCTAATGTGAGCAAGTCACAGCTTATTGCTCATATTTTTAAACCATACTCCACCTAACTTTAGTCCACAGTTTGATTTTGGTTCTTTTTTTATTCAGTGGACTCTCACTTGTTGAGAATGTCTTTACTATCAAACAGATGAAGCTTGACTAGTTAAAGCCTTAGATTACCAGCTTTTTTTGTGCTGTCAGAATTTGGATAGAAGCTTGACAGGCAGTTAACTGTTTTGCTGAGTATTAGTCAGTTCTAGAATAGCCACTGCTGGTAGAAATTTTTTTTACCGTAATGTTCTTTCTTCCTGACTTACAGCTCATTTGTAGCAAGCTGATTTCTTACTCTGCCTCACCATCACTTTTTCCCTATGAGCTCAAAAGACCATAAATAAATGAGTCAAACCTTGTCCTGACTGAATTGCAGAGTAGCCCACTGAATTCAGCACCATCTTTACAACTGCCATTATTTAAATTGGAAGAGCAAACATGTTTGTAGATACAAGGAAAGTGGGAAGAGCCTATTTTCTAAAAGAAATCACAAGTAAGCACTGGAAAACCCAAATGTTTTGTATCTGTTTTCTCTATTTAATTGAGCCTTGATCTAGAAGACATTCAGAAAAAAACAATAGTTGGCCTGTTACGTTGCTGAAAGCACTAAGCCAGGGGATCCCTGGGGATCCTGTTCCAGAGCAGTCCAAGCAAGATAGGAACTGTGGTCCTTCCTTTTGCAAGATTGCAGCTTCTGCTAAATCCCAAACCTGTATCTGAAGGACATGCAGGAAAAAGATAAGTGAAATTCAGTCTGTCTCCCTCCAGCTGAACAGTTCACTGAATCCAATTAAGAACTCCTTGTACCTGAGCACGACCAGATGTAAATGACTAATCTGATACAGACTCATGACTTGTCCAAATTTGTTCCAAAAACGTGGACAGATTAATTTTGTAGTGAGAAGCTTTGTGCAGCACTGGGGATTGTTTGCTGCACCAGCTCGGCTTCTTCTTAGTTTACATATTTATCTGTTCCTCTATAGGTGACATAAAGCAGCATTAGCTCTGCATTGTGTCCTTGTGCCCAACCCAAGGGAGATCCTTTCTGATGTGGGATACAGGTGCAGAAATAATGTCTCTGAGGTTTCCCATCACAGCTGTGCCCCAGCTGAGGGCAGGAGTCAAGCAGCTTTAGGATTTAGAGGGAAAATATGACAAGAATGGAGACATGGTGATTGATGCTGAGCATTGATATGCACATTATTCATCACTGAAAGGATCTGTACTAATTTTTATGCTCATGGAACACCTCTACTGAACAGGTGGAAACTCTTAGAGCCTTTTTGCAGGTAGCTCTGGATTAGAAGTGGAGAGGTCTTCAAAAGATGGTTTGTCAGCCATAACAAATGTCAGCCATAACAAATCCTGCCCGTGATTTGGTAAAAGGGATTCTTTTCACAGCAGAACCCCTCAGGTTTGGCTGTTTGGCTCAGTGAGCAGCACAAGTGACTACAAAGCTGGTCTTACAACTGGATACCTGAGAGCAGCGTTTGTTGGGGAGCTGTGGATGGCACGGGGAATGTAGCTGCTGTAGGGTAGAGCTGCCCTCCTGTGGAAAGGGGGAAAAAAGGTTCAGTACTCTCTTAGGTATATTTTCATGGTTTGTGTGGTATGTTTGCCTAGGTCATGCACTAATTTATCACTGCACTGGCATCAGGTCAAATTCATAGTTGGAGCATGTACTGCTGTATCCAGGAGCAAAATCTAATCCTAAGGTCCCAATTTCCATATTTTTGACAAGTAACCTTTTAAAAAACAACCCTTCCCTCATACTTTTGCACGGATACTATTGCTTTATTTAAACCTAGAAACACACAAGCAAGCTGTAAGCTTATGTGCTGCATAAACAATTTGAGAGGTTTTTTTCCCACCCTGGTTTAAAATTCAGCTTCGTTTGCTGCCAGAGTTTGTTGCCGAAGGGAGAGAAAATCGTGTTTGTGGTGATGACTTCCTACAGAGAAACTAATCTAGGATGGTGTAGTTTCTTAAATTTCCTTTATAAAACCAGTTAATTCACTTTGTATCACTGAAGTGACTCAGGAATGACTCTCTGTGTGGTGGCTGGTGGTTTCCTGTTGCTCGGTTCGTGCTCAGGGGCTGCCTGCCCAGGGTGTATCTGCACACACATGTGAGGAGATTCCACTTCCTTTTCCTGCAGTCTGAGCCTTCCTCTTTAGAACAGGAAAATACCTGGTGCACGTTTGTAAATGAGATTTGAGTCAGGCTGAGCAAGCAGAGCCATCTGCTCTGGCCTCTACAGTCAGCCAGAAAAAATGCTTGTAGGGAGGCTCTGGCCCAGGGGCTGGTGCAGAGATGTGTCACATTTCTCAGTTCTGTTACTGGAGCTGCATGAAATGGGATGGTTTCAATGTGTTTCTATTTTTTGTCCTTTTGTTAATTTCCTCCTCCATAAAAGTTTCTGTTTTCTGCTGGAAGTTTCAATAATTTCTGTGTTTTACGTGTGTTGAAGAGGCTACTTAGGTAGTGAGATTCTGCACAGTGCACAAAGGCAGCAGGTATTATTTCAAAGCCCAGTGGGAAATTCATCTGCAGAAAGTGAGATGTAGAGTTTCTGAAATATTTAACTGCTCTACCAGTATCGTGTGGGAAAATCTCTGGGGAATGTGCTGATTGACTTTTTACACAAAAGAAAAATTGCTGTTTATACCCTCTAGCAAATAATGAAAATGAAATTTGTGTAACAAGACTTTTAGGGGATTATTAAGGGAGATGCCAAATTAAAAAATCAGTTTTTCTCATCAGATCAGTTATAGTACTGTAATTTCCCAGAGCATGTAGTGACCCAGACATACAAAAACAAAGTCTTATTATATGCTCCTTGTTACAATTTCTAGCTGAGTCTCATTTTCTAAGCTAATAATAGAACTGTTTTATCGTGGGGGATTTTTTTAACTAAACAAGTATCAGTTATGTAGTAATGAAAGGTTATTTCTGAAAACCTTCACTCACAACAGAAGTGAGATGAGTTATTTGAATAAAGGCTTCATCGTGTGAATATTTGCAGCATTCTTTTCAAGGCAAAACACTCTTGTTCTCAGTGTAGGATTTGTCCCTCAATGATAAGTTAATTGGTTTATAATAAATACATTCTTAGGTTGCTAAATTCAAGCATTATCACTGCATGGATAACAGAAAATCTTGTTAGATGCAAACAAGAATTACAGCCAATCTGTCTAGATTTAGATGATGCTGAATATGGCACCACCATATTCCAGTGCACACAGAGCTGGAAATCTGTTACACATGTTAGGGATTTTTTTTATTTTCCCTAAAAAATACTTATCTCAAAATGACATGGGACTATTTCAGGACAGTGATTTTTATCCTTTTTAAATGTTTTTTTGTTTGCTAACTGCTGCAAGATTTCTAAAGGAGACACAAACAATAATTTAGTTACTTTGGGGATACTTGAATTTTCAAGAAGCTGTGGGCTTTTCCCTCCCATCTGCAACTACCATTGTGTTGAGTTCTACTCTAATACAGAATTAGCTTTCTTCCCTAATTGTCCTTTTTATGTTTCAATTTCTAGATGCCATTAACCCCACCTCATTCCTGTGATACACGTGAGAATGGGTTCTATGATGAAACTTCACACAGCTGCTGTTACCAGTGTCCCTCAGGTCAGTGTATCTATAATTTAGTCAAATTTACATGGAGCCTTTCTTGCAGAGACAGAAGGAACTGTGTATCTGTAGGATTGTATTTTGTCCCTGAGGAAAAGTGCAATTTCATGAGTCACTGTCTAATGTGGATCCGGATGTGAATCTGTTCTCCACAGTCTGCATGCAAACAATGTGTAAATTGCAAACTAGGGAACTTCATAGAATTTTTATGTGGTTTTTTTTATCACTGAAGCAGCCACAAGTAGTCAGGTCTAAGAATTCATTTCAGCTTGTCTCATGGTGTGAAACAGCACAGTGAAATCGGGCAAAACGAGTTTCTGCTCAGAGACAAAAAATACAAAATGAAGGTATGGAAAATCTGACATTATTCTCACAGTCACAATAGTTTAGAAAGTGTCTCACATGAGGGAGGAAGGGAACAGCCCTTGTCAGGGGACACAGAGAGCTTTGCTAGAAGGTGGTTGTGACTCAGAAGCTACATGAGGTCACCAGCAGGAAACATTTTGGTGAGACAAGCTCTGGAAATATCTGAAATTGTCCCTATTGGCCAAAAAAACCCCCAGTGGGTGGGACATTTTGTGGTACTTCACAGTATCTTCTCACGGAAATCTGTTCTTTTTCTTAAAGGAAATTTCTGACATTTATTTGTTCTCTGACAGTACAGAGGGGGTTAGTGTTGGATTGCCAGCATTTCTCTGCAGTTCCATAAAGATTCCCACTGGGATATCCTGCACTGCTGCCACTCCACAAAAGTCTTTCAGAAGCTGTGTATGCAAACAAGAGAAAGGGATGGAGAAAACGGTCCCATAAAAGAAAAGAAGGGTGGGGATATGACTCTGAGATAGTCCCAAGAAAAGCTCTTTTCTCATTCAAAACCATACTTTGCCAAAGGTCCCATCGTGACAGATGTCATAGTGAGGTTTGTGAGAGGTAGAGATCTGATTTGCATCAGTGCCCCACTGCTATCCATTGTTTCACCTCTGCTCATTCTTGACACTCATTTCTTTGCTACATCCTCATGTCAGTCCTGGATGCCTCTTCACATCCCCCATGGCCTCCTCCACAATAAAACTTATAAAGAATTCTTTTTCATTTTAATCTTTCACTACTCCTTCAGGCAATAGCCTGTTCATATCAGCTCCCAACTCAACTGCTCACTAAAGAAAGAGCAGCTTTTCTAAGAGTCCTCTTAATATAAGGAAGTAAAGCGGGAAGCATGAAGACTAATTGCCTTGGAACCTAGAAGTGGCAGGAAAATATCACCGTCACTCCAGACTTGGTGGTCTTGTCTGTCAGCAAATAACTTGCCATGTGCCCATTCTACAGCAGTCCATTCCAGTTGGGGCAATGTCCTGTCCCAGGAGAGCTGTGAGCCCTCCACACTCAAATGGGAAAGGCAAAAATGTGCTAGAGAAACCAAATGACAAAGAGAAGACTGTGGTAGTGTGTCTAACAGGTAAAGGAGCATACAAGAACACTTCAGGATGGTCTTCTTCCATGATTCTGAACAGGTGTCCTGCATATTTTGGTTTTTCCTTCCAGGCTATGTTAAAAAGAAAGCATGTCCTCAGAACCCAGCTGAAGACTGCATGAGATGTGGACCTGGACAATACGTGGAAAACTCCCCAAAGCCACAATGTTACGCCTGTGTGTTGTGTACAAAAGGTTTGCTTTCCCCACTACATATTTCATTTACACTTTATTTGTATTTTATTCATTTAGAATTTCCAGCAGCAGAATCATCCATGCTTGGTTACTGAGTCAGAGAGCAGAATAATCAATGTCACTTCCTAAATGACCTGGGACTACCTAAAAATTCTCTCCTTCACTGCTACCCTAGTCTGGTTTCTGCTTTCTATCTTATATTACCAGCCACTGTCTACAGGCTTCTCCAATTATTCATGACTTAAATTGCCATCCGTGGCTTTGAGCTGACAGAGGGCAGATTTAGATTAGATATTAGGAAGGAAATCTTTTCTGTGAGTGTGGTGAGACCCTGGCACAGGTTGCCCAGAGAAGCTGTGGTTGCCCCATCCCTGGAAGTGTCCAAGGCCAGTTTGAACGGGGCTTGGAGCAACCGGGGATAGTGAAAGGTGTCCCTGCCCATGGCAGGGGTGGGACTGGATGGGCTTTAAGGTCCCTTCAACCCAAATCTTTCTGTGACCATGAAGAGTGCCAGCATCTTGTTCTGCTTCCTGAGCCTTTAAACTCACGTTGCTCAGCTTTGGCTCCCCCCTTTGCATTTCCCCTGCAGGGTGATCCTTTGTTACTGCCTCTGTTTATGTCCACAGAATCCAACCTGGTGGAGAAGCAGCCCTGTTCCTTCAATTCCAGCCGTGTGTGTGAGTGCAGGCCAGGCCTGTTCTGCCAGCTGCCTGTTAAGAACACCTGCATGCGGTGCAAGCACCACAGTGCTTGCAAACCTGGCTTTGGAGTCAAAGTCAGAGGTAGAATTCCTACCTGTCCAGTTTACCTTTCCTGGTCTTGGCCAAAGGCCTGCCCCTGATGTGTTTTGGTTGGTCAGTCCTCAGCCATTATTTTTATTCAGGCACCTCAAAAAATGATGTCACTTGTGAAGAATGCCCTCCTGGGACCTTCTCTGACCAAAACTCCAGCACTGATATCTGCAAGCCCCACACAGAGTAAGTTCATTGTTCTTTAATGTGACTAATTAACTGAAATTAATAAAGGATGAAATGAGACATGTCACTTCTGGTGCAAAGTATACAAATTTATCTGAGAGACAAAGGGATAGCTCTAGGCCCATGTGCAGAAGTTAGAAAGCCTCTCTTTGCATCTGTTGTGTAGCTCTGTATTGGAGGAAGGAGAGAAGGAAGGAATCTCTCCTGCCTCATTTTTAGTTTACTAAGTACAGTGGAATTACAAACCTGTGTGAAGATCAGGTTTGCATCCAGCTCAAGAATTAAGGCCACGAGGCTGAGAAGAAGGTTAATGACTTTTACAATGAAAGCAATAATTGCAGGTGGTACAGAAATGGCCAAAGGGATGTTTGTCAGATGGAAAATCCTTGTTATCTTGTACCATGGCAGTTTCTGTAGCACTGATACCTGCTCTCTTTCATTCCCAGCTGTGCCAAGTTACACAAAGTGGCACTAAGCAAAGGAAATGCCACACATGATCAGGTCTGCCTGGACCAGTTGCCCACCTACCTCACCCCAAGCACTTTGTCCATGAGATTCAGCAACAAAACAAATCACTCTGACCTAAGGAGGCTTGAGGGGGGCCTGGTGACTGTGTCTAGTGATGACCTTTTAAGTGCCACAGCAACTGAAATCCCCGGTTCAACTCCTGAGGAGAAAGCTCTGCCTCACACTTTTCCCACCTCAGCCAAGGGGGAGATGACGACAGGAGGTAACAAAGCTTTTACTCATTCTAGCATGTTTTATTTGGAGATATCTTTGGTACACACGATTTTTTTGTGGGAGCTTTCTGCAAATCCCCTACGACTTGTGAAATGATGTCCATGGGTCTCTATCCAAACACACGGATATACTCAGAGTTCCCACTCTGCCTTTTCTTAGCCTTTCCTGTGCTTCTTTTCTGTGCTGTAGGTGTAGTGCTTTGGGCAGTGGTTCTCTCTGTGATAGTGCTACTTGGGGCCATGCTGTTATTCTGGAAATTGAAATTTTGCAAGAAGCGGATCCTCGTCCTCAAGGGAAAGCGTGAGTTTTTAAAGCTGTAATGCATGAGGTGCTGTTTGATCTCCTAGAATATGTCAAACAGGAACTCAAATGTCCCAGAATTTTGTAGAGATCACTGGGGAAGAGAATGTTCGATACAGGCTGGTGAAGGCAGGCAAAATAAGGGTTCTAGGCAAGAGGAACATGAAAGATTGGAGCAGCTGTGAATTTATGGAGGGAAGGGAAAGGGTAACCCACTGTTTCTTCTCTCAGCACAGACACTAATAGTAAAGGACACCCAGAGCTGTGTATTTGTTGTTTCTGGCAATGGGATTGGGCTTTGAGCATGAGAGGCAGAGTGATTTTTGCTGACACTGACTCCCTGTAACTTTGCCCAGAGTTATCTGTGGGATGTGCCTGTGGAACCACATTCCCTCTTTGTAGACAGCAGGACTGGTTGGTGGTAGCCCTGTGGGTGTGGTAAAGCTGTTAGCGCCTGCAGGCTCCACGGTGAGTTTGACTAAATGGAAGGTTTCTTTTGTCAGCACATCCGCAGTCGGTCATCGCACACAAACACGTGCTCAAACCTCAGGGTGAGTGACTGATGGACCAGCAGGGTCATCCAAATGTCTAAAGAACAAGTGGGTCGTTTTAATATGGAACTTCATTTTATAGAATTTTAGTTTTAGAAGTGGAAGTTATTTGTGTCAAACCTCTGCCTCTGCTGCCATGCAAAAGGCCGATGCTCTCTGGATGCCACCAAGTGCCACCAGATGGCACTTTGTTCTCTCAGTACATGAAGCGATGTGTCAATGCAGGAAAACATCCAACTCATTTCTAGACAGTCAAATATGGAGACATGTTAAAAAAAGTGTGTTTTAGCCACAGCAGCCTGTACAGATCCCCCAGAGTACCCACGTTTTGCCCAGTTAGCTGATCCCCTCTCAGCACTCCCATTTCCATTGACAGGTCTATTCTGTTGTGTTACAGTCTCCTAATCACCAAAAATCAGAGCTTTTTATACTCATTTATTCAGGGTTAACCCTCTTGTGTGCAGCTTAATTTTCTCAAAATGGATTTTTTTCTCCTTGACTTGCCTTACACAATAGAAACTGTTACTGTGCAGCATTACAGAGCTGATGCACAGAAAATAAAAGTGGTTGTGCATCAGGGTGAAATTATATGAGCCCATCTATCTTCATAGTGCTACAGGATGTTGCACACTCTCTTCTTCTCACCTCTGTTTTTTCCCCAGTGTTCCCTGGGTTCATCTAATTAAATTATGTATAAAATCCCACCCCCTTAATATTCATCTGACCACGTAATGAACTGATCCAGCTTGTTAACCCAGTACAAAATTATTAACATTATTTTGCCTTTTTCTTTAATTAGCCTGACTTTTCCTTATCTAGACAAGTTCTATCAGTCCATCATTTCATTAGATGAATTCCAGTTGTGGTGTGGGAGCAGGATCTCACAGTCTTGGCAGCAACATGTCACTGTTTCATCTCAGCCATGTCATTTAAGTGTGCCCTCAGTGTTAAGAAAACCATAGTGCAGGTGGAGTGGACCGTGGAGTGGTTTAGGGCAGGGCTATGTGATCTTTGAGAGAAAATACTAACATTCTTATGATTGTGTGGATTTTCGGGTAATTTTTTCTCTTTCCATTGCAGGTTCTGACCTAATGAACAAATACACAGTAAGTGTGAACAATGTTCCAAACCAGATCACTTTCCATGCCAGTGCAATTATTGTTAGTTTTAAATGGCCTGTTAAAAAGCACCAGCCCTTTTGCTTGGAATTTCCTCTACAGTGTGTGATCACCAGGGTGCAGCACTGAGCTGTTCTAGGACTTGATACTTTCATGTCTTGGGCTGGGTTTAATGTGCTGTTAAATGACGTGATGCTGCTGGTCTGGCTTGTGAGGGGAGTATTTGATTTGGTCTTACGCCATTCATGGTGCATGATCCAGAATCACAGGATTCTTCTGGGAGAACTTTGTCAGCCCCTACTTTATCTGTGAGATAGCACTTTTTCCAACCACTCTGGTTGCAATTAGTTGTGAAAATTTCAGTGTGTCATTGCTAATTCCTGAATTGTGAGGAGCTTCCATTCTTGTTTCCTGAACAAGTGTTTTAAACTGCACATTTCAAAATCTTACTCCTTTTTTTTGTGGCTTCTTTTTTTTTTTTCCTTTCCCAATGTTGTGGAAACAGAAGCAGAACTAGGAACCATCAGTAAATTGTGCCTTTGAATCTGATTCTTTGCTTCTGACTCTCTGATTCTGGTCCCCCTTTTAAGGAACTGTTTGTAATTAATTCTTTGCCTAATAAGTAGTCTGAGTTTCTTTGCTCTACCTGAGGTTCTGCTGACGCAATTCCATTTTGAAATTAAACCAGTTAATTAAACCAGTTAATTAAACCTCTGGCTTGTTCTGTTCTTCCATAAGGAGCGTGGTAGGTCATTGCAAAATTTAAGAGGTAGCTAAACCATGTATTTTATTCAGTGGAAATGAGGGACATTCTTGCAAATGTCATCACAAATCTGTGACTTTATCTTAGAAATTCTGTTTTTTAATATGGCTGTAAGTGATGCAGGAATCTAGTTCAAAGAAACTCAAGTTCCTATACCTGCCAGGCACTTGGGAAGTTTTCACTGCCTGTGACAGGGGTTCTTTGAAGCACCTCCTGTTATCCTGACTGCCATGGAAGGGTTCTGTAGAATCCCTGCAATCTTCTCAGTGTTTTTACATTTCTGCTCTCTGTTTGTATTGGCAGAAGAACATCCTGACCACTGAGAGTGGGCCAGAAGAGAAGGAGTTAATTGACAGAACCCTCCCTTTGGAAACCAACAATAACCTGGTCTCCAGCACAGAAAAAGCACAGAGTCCTCATCGGGGTGTGGCTGAGGTGACACCAAGCAGTGGGACTGGCCCAGATTGCCCTGTGGATTCTCGAGTCAGAGACCACACAAATAATCGAATTGGTAAATCTTGCTTTGCTTTTTATGTCCTTTCCTCTTGTTTTTCCAATTTTTTCAACTATGGCACATAGTGTAATTCCAGGATTATTGATAAGCTGCAAAGTGTCCAAATCTCCTAACAGAGATGGGGACTGAATCTCCAGAATCTTTGGCACACAAATACCTGTTCATCAGAATATAGCACTTCCTTATTTTCATGTTTTCCTTAGTCACTTTTGAAGCTGACAAAAAATTCCCTTCTCCTTCCTTTTCATTCCAGAAGATGTAAATTCACAGAAGAGAAATCAAAAACTAAGTCAGCTGGAGAATGATGCTGTAGTACTGAATGGGAATTGTAGTACACAAAATTAAGCTACCATTTTCTTCTCTTGGTTTCACAGTAATAGCTTGAAATGTGTTCCCAGAAAGTCTTTGAACATAGCACAGGGTGAGAGATAAGTCAGGAAGGGAAGGTCACTCACAGGAGGAGAATTGTTACTCGAGACACCAACTACAAGAGACCTTCAAGCACTGTTTCCAAACCCAATTTTGAGTTTATTTAACCTATAGTGTCTGGTCTGCAGCATCTCTCTGACTGAAGTGTAGTGGTCCAAGCCATTGAAAAGGCCTTATTTACCTTTTTGTGAAGGATTAGGGGCAACAAGTCGGACACAAGGTTCAAGTCTATCCCAGAAAGTTTTGTAGTTGATTCTCAGCTGGAAAAAAACCTAATTTCTTTACTGATCCTAAGACCTCAGAATTTCTAGACAGTGCTGATCTTTGTCCAAAGCCTGTTTTTGTGCAGGTGGTGGTATTTCTTGAAGCAGCAGGAGCACAAACCTTGGATCCTTCATATCTAGAACCCAATTAATTGCTTCTTCTAGCAGACTCTTGTGAATATCTTCAGCCTTTTCTGCTTTGTCCTACTCCTGTAGTCCTGGCTGTAGCTCAGTGGCTTCGTCCCATGGAAGTTCCACCTACTCAATCTGAAATGTCCAGAGTCCTAATAAAAGTGTTGCATGAAAAGAAGCTTTCTCTGGGGCCAGCAGTGATTGTTCACCACCCTCAGCACTACTTTTTTCCTTCCTCAGAAAAACTCTACATCATGAAGGCTGACACTGTTATTGTGGGATCCGTTTCAGAAGTGCCTGGTGGCAAAAACTGCGCTGCCAGGGGATGTGAAAGTAACATTGATGCCCAGGAAATCATGGAAGAGGAACTGGGAATGCACTACCCAGAGCAGGAAACAGAGTCCTTTCCAGGGAATGATGTAATGGTTCCTGTGGAAGAAGAGGGAAAGGAATTTCACCACCCCACCACTGCCACTGAAAAGTGACAACCCATGGGGATGATGAGTGAAGCTACAGAAACATGTGGTGTGACACTAAGCCTGGGTCAGTGACAAGGGAGGTGAACACACAGTGCCTTGGATTACTGGGAAACTTATGGAAAACACTGAAACACATTCAAACAAGGAGACCTAGAACCTATTTCACCTAACAAATGACAGGATCATCCAAGCCATTGGCCTTCATAGCTGACATCAAGGACTTCTCTTTCCCTTTCTCTCCAAATCCAAAAGCCTGTAACCATTTTTCGGTGTGTAGGCCTTCACAATTTTCATTGTATCCTTCCTATTCAAGTCCTAAAGACCCCACAAAGGAGTTCCAAGGCTCCCAGGAAACTCCAATCACAACCTGAAACCATCCAGTTCAAATTTGAATCAAAGCTGTATAATTTACAGGACATGTGGATGTCAGCTGAAGTTTCAGAGTTTGCTTCCTCTGCATGGAGGGTTAGATGTCTGACTACTTCTGTTAGCTTTGAAAACTCTGGCCAGGATTCTGACTCAAGCTTGAGACTTAGCCACGAGTGTTGTTGAATATGTTGATTTTATTTCAGTACTTTCAATTTTGTGATCTGTTTTGCAACATCTGGCATTTTCTTAAGGCCTCAACTCTTGACTGGAAGTGATGACAACTTCAGTTTTCCCTAGCACAAAAAGAACTCTCAGGATTGTGGACTTCATGTTTCTTGAGGAAATAGGATCAAAAGGTGACACACAGGCTCAGAAAACTGAAGGCAAATAAAGCTAATTGAAGTGCACTTCAGGCTAGTCTTTCTAGGTTTTGAAGTCTGATTCATGTTTTTTTTACTATTTCAAATCATCGCTAACTGTGCAAAATGGTCTTTTCTGATGGAAACTTGCTGAACATTTGGCTGTTGGATGAACTATGGGTTCAGCTCAACCTGTAAAGAGGGAAATGAAGAGAACAAACTATTTTTCTTCAGAAAGAAAAGACTGAAAAAGAGGCACAGCAGTTATTTTTATAACATTGTTAATATCTGCTTGCTTTAGAGTTGTTCATCATCATCAGGGTGACGCTGATTTGCATATCCATCAAAACCAAATCTGGTTTGTGGTCGACTGGCTTGTGTTATGCTATTTTTCAATCTTTCATGCAGCTTGTTTAGTAACTGTAAATGTAATAGTGCTGACTGTATTTTTGCACAGGACAATGGAAAATGAGCAAGATGACAAAGTGCGTCTTAATAGTCAAAAAAAGGAACCACAAAAACCATTACTTGCTTTGTTGTTTTGCCCTGGATGAAGTACTGTAATAAAAGCTGTGCAGCTGCAGTGACTTTCCTCTTAGAATACAAAAGGAACATAAGGGCATAAAAACACCTTCTTAGGCCAGCCTATCTCTGGCAGTCACAGTAAGAGATGTCAGTTAGGAAGAGCACAAGAAGCTGGTTAATGTCTGCTGTTTGCATTCCTCATAGTTCTGCAGAGGCAGCTGTGCTTGGATTAAGAGTTTGTCTCATCCTTTGCTGTTCATTCATATTGCCATTAGTTTTCCTTCTCTCTTTGGAAGTTCCTGACAATCTGCCTCTCTAAGCACCTAATGGCAACAGATTACAGGTATCATGCACAGTGTAAAGGAGGACTTTTAACACTTTTAAACTGGTCTCTTTATTTCAGTGAGTGCCACTAGTTCTTTTCTTAGAGAAATCAGTGAAATGATTTTTTTTTTCTGTTGTGATTCTTGATTGTATCCTCCTCAGCCTCCAAGCTGAGTTCCCATCCTTTGTATTTCTCATGTAACTTAGATGCTCCACTGCTTTGGTCACTTTAGTTGATCTCTTCCACACCTACTTTAACTTCACTACAGACTTCATTTCAGAAAACACCAGTTTCTGAATCCCCGTTGTGAATCCCAAAGCTGAATAACCACTTTAACCTGGTTGTGATTGTCCAGGACTGTTCTGCAGTGACAGTTAATTGTTTATCTCAGCTCTGTATATAAATACATCTGTTTTACTGGAGCAGCTTTCTAGATGAACCATATCCATTGCAACCTGCTGGATGTGTTATAGTTGGTTGATTGGTTTAATAATGCTGGAAGTCTCAGAATTAAAAGTTACATGGATTTTAAGCCATGGCCACACTTTTCATTTGATATGTGAATATTTCATTGTTGATAATATCAGTACTTATATGGGTTGCAGATGAAATATTTTTGCAAGAAAGCCACTTGAAGCTCCAATGTTAGTGGAGTCTTTCTTAAGAGCAGGGCTGAATTCATACTAAACTCTGTCTGTACCATCCCAGCAGTGTGTGACACACGCACTGAGTGGGGCAGTGCTGGATATTAATAAATGCTGGGATGCTGCAAAAGGTAAGTTCATATTTTGGGGTGAAGTCCAGGAGATGACACAACTCAGGCTATTTTATGATTCTCTAAGTGGAGCACAAATAGGACTGAAGAGAAGTGGTCACAGCATCAGCACCAGGGCTGGCAGAGCTCCAGGAGCCTTTGGACGACGCTCTGGGGCACAGGGTGTGACTCTCGGGGACGGGCTTGTGCAGGGCCAGGAGTTGGACTGGGTGATGCCTGCGGGTCCCGTGAGCGGCACACGGCGGGGCCCTCCCCCCAGCAGCCCCGAGCTGGGGCGGTGGGGCAGCCCCGGGGCCCGGGGCGGTGCCGCTCCCGGCCCGGAGCCTCC
>VXBA01004490.1:551163-563279 GCA_013399895.1 Serilophus lunatus | reverse complement strand
TCTGCCCCTTGTCTCCTCTCTGCCCCTTGTCTCCTCTCTGCCCCTTGTCTCCTCTCTGCCCCTTGTCTTCTCTGTGCCCCTTGTCTTCTCTGTGCCCCTTGTCTCCTCTGCCCCTTGTCTCCTCTCTGCCCCTTATCACCTCCCTGCCCCTTGTCACCCGTCTGTCCCTTGTCACCTGAGCTCCCCTTGTCGCCTCTCTGCCCCTTGTCGCCTCTCTATTCTTTGTCTCCTCTCTGCCCCCGCTTGCCCAGAACTCGCTGTGGTCTCCGCAGCAGTCCCGCTCTCAGACTTCTGTAAAGCTGCCCCTGCTCCCCTTGGCTATGTCATTGTCTTTCTTGGCTTCCCAAGGACAACGACTTAGTCGGGTGTTCCTGGACCTTTCATCGGAAATGGGTTGATTTTTTTCAGCCTTGTTTGAATATGTGTGAGAATTGTGAGTGTCCCTGTAAGCGCTGAGTGTAAATCCATGTGCGTTTCACACCGTTGTTTTCGACAGGAAGAGTTTGTTATGCTCTGATGGTTCCCTAGAATTCATCCCCCTTTACACAGAAAAGCCTTTTAGTTTACAGCGCAGACCTGATGTGCTGCGGCTGTGACTGTTCTCGTCATTCCAGCTGAGACTGTCCTGTTTCATATCCTGCTGTGCCACTGGCTGGAAATGAGGGATTGTAACTGTTTCAGCCAAAGAGCTCAATGGGATCTGCTTGACTCTGATGCTGTGTTTGCTGTACTGGTATTTTTCTGTCTGGTTTTCAAGTGTCCCGGATTGTGAGAAATCAATATGGAAATGCTGCTGAGATGTCCAGGACCATGCTTTTTCATGGGATATTTCTGTTATTTACATGTTTATTTAATAATAGGAATTTAGCTTTGGTAAGACAAAGTGAGACCAGGTGAGGATGTCAGAATGTGTATTAAATCTGGAATTACACAGTGGTCTTTTAAAGAGGACTGGGTTCTATAATGGGTTGATAAGGACCATGTTGAAGCTACAGACAGCCAGGTTGATAATATATTAAAATAATTAACTGTTTCCCACTAATTTTTAGTTCTGCCTGGTTTTGAAGTATTTCAAACCTGACTTACTGGACACATTGCAGTGGATAGGAGACAGCAGATGAAGAAGGGGGAGTCTCAGAATTGTAGTAGACCTCAGCACCAGAATTTTAAGTGTGAAGTTTTGTCCTGCTCCTTGCTGAACAAGGGGCTTTGACTCAAAAGGAATTAACTCTCCTCTCACCCTAAACATGACAAAACATAATGGTTGAAATAATGAAGGAAACTTTCAGCATCACTTTTTGCATTGTGACAAACCAAGGAAGAGTCTATATATAAAAAAATATTAGAAAACAAACACAGTAGTTTCAGAAATGCCACTTTTGCCACAGAGCTGGAAAAAAATTGTCTTGGACCGATTTTAAAAAGTGATTTGTTACAGAAAACTTATTTGAGACAAACTGGCAAAACAGTAGTTCTTGAGTGACACTATGTCTTGGTTTTTTTCTCAGTCAGCTCAAATTCTCTGAACACTCTTGGCCTCAGTCCCTGTGTTACTCACAGGAAATGAATATAATTTTTGCCAGAGTTATTTAGAAATAGAAGTTTAGAAACAGAAGAGACTCTTTTAAAGTGCACTGTAGTATGAGAGAATAATTCACATAATGAACCCATATCTTAGAGATTATGTGCAGCTTTAAAAGAAACTTTGTGGTTGGAGTATAGTTGGTACAACCTGGTACAAGTCCTGCTAATTTTGGTTAATGCTGTTACCTGATAACTAATCTTCAGTAGCATTATTTTTGTAAATGACCAATTTAAATATTTTAGACAGAATTCTGTTTCTTCCTGTCTTCAGCAGGTCTGGCAGCTCAGTAGAGTCTCTGTACCTCAGGGCCTTTCCAAGGAAACAGATTTTGATGACAGAGGCCTCAGTGACTTCATTGTGGTTTCTGCTGCGTAAAGGACCTTGTGCTCAGATGTAGTTCCTCCTCAGACTCCTTTGACTGGCAGCTTAAGTTTGAAGAATGCAACTATACGAAAAGGAGACCAATAGAAATGTAGAAATGTCAGTTAGGATTAAAATGTGTGCTTCAAGATCTTTGTTTAAATGGCCTTCTTGAGTGAAAACATGTTATGGGAATGGATTTATAAATATTCATCCATTATATTAATGTATTTTATGTTTATTATTTAAGATACTTAAATTTAATTACAGAGAAAGTCTTCTCAATGTTTGTGGAGACTGTTGTTACCCCACTGTTCTCCAGTGATAAATTAAGTCCCTTGTACACTGGGTATCTATAGTGCAAGTGAGAATATGATTCCAACAATGGAGAGACTGGAGTCATTGGCTTTTTGGACATAACTTCTTAATTATTGCTTAATGCACAGGCATTGCAAAAACCTCCCTGGTGAGTTGTGTAGTCAAAGGCAAGCATAGTTTACCCATTTCTGTGCCAAAATGCATTGTTTAATTTGATGTGCATAGAGTGAGACTAAATTCCATGTTTAAGAAGGCTTGTGCCTCTGCTGCCAGAGAGGTGAAGCATTTTACTTCTACTTGTACCTGTAAAACTAAATTAAGTCTTCCAAACTCTTCATTTTGTCTATATAAATATCTTTAAAGTCAGCTGCCATTAGACACAGCCACCCAACCTGAGAAGTTCTAAGGCTGTCATGCAAAAGGTGCAGCATCAGCTGCTTGAATCACATTAAAAACAGAAGGTAAAATAAGGATTGGTGAGAGGTACAAACAATAGTAAAATGCAAAGAATGTGGAATAGAATCTGACCTTTAGCCATCAGTCTTTCAGCCACAGTAGCCGATGGATCCACGCAACTGAAATGAGTATCTAAGTCAGTCACAAACCCTTTTTAGTTTGCCATAATGTTCTTTGAGGACAGTTAGGAAGAAATTGTCAACTGTGAGTCAGTGAGAGCCACAGCTCATCAGATAAAATTTCGGGGAGATGGTATCAGACAGCAGAGAGATCCTTTCAGGCACAACTTCAGAGAGACAGGTGTGAACCAGCAACCGACAGGTTTTCCTGTGTCTGTAGCTCACAGGGCAGGATTTACAACAGGCACTTAAGAGCATGAGATAAGAACGGGTTTTTTTTTGCCAGGAAGCTCCACTAGCAGGATAATTTTTCATGGGGTTTGTTGTATTTCTTCTTTTTTCCCCCATGTCTGCTCTTGCAGAGAAATTTTATATTTTAAAAAGCTGATCATAGTGATTGCAAAAATGGAATGACAACACTTGATCTTTCTTCTTTTAATAAACAAGTAACCTAAATGCAAAATAGTTTTGATGAGAACAGAGCCCTTTTCTCCTTCATCAGATTTTTGGCTCAACTCATATTTGCCAGCAGGATGATTTATCATTGTCCATCCAATGATAACCTCAAGAAGACTTTTCTTTGCCTTCATATTCTCAGGAAAGGTTCTTTTGGGCACCGACCATTGAGTGGATTGGCAAAATCCTGTAGTTAGATAAAGGGAAAAATATTTCATGAGCTGAATAAGAAAATGTTGGACTGCCTTTAAGTGATTGTTGAGGGTAGGAAGTGTTGGTCTCCTTTGTCAGTAATGTGGAGACACAACAATCAACATATGTTCCAGTAAGGAGGAAGGATATTTTCATTACCAGCCTCCCAAGACCTTGTTCCTGTTTTGATTTCTCGTTTTAGTAATGATTTCTCTAAATGTGTGCAGATTATACGTGGGGCAATCTCTCCAGACTGCAGAAAGCTGAGCAGTGTCACATCCTTTTTGAACAGCACCTTTCTGTTCTAGCAGGAAACTCCTACGCTTGCACTACTTACAGGAGCCTTTTTCTTTTCAGTGAGTGTATTTTCCCCTTTGAAACGAGTAGTCAAATATTTTGACTCTTGCTCACTGAAGTCATTGAGCTGCTTATCAGTGTGAGCTGAAATTGGGCACCCTGTATGTCATGACTGTTCCTTCTGCATTTCACCTGCCTATTTGCCAGGTGCTGCTTTTCATAAGCAGCAGTGCAATTTTGGAGACATCGTTTTCAAAACATCAAGGCCTTTCTCATTCGGGAAGGAATCACAAAGTATCTGGGAAGACAAAAGACTTTTTTCCTTTCCTTTGGTGAAACAGGTAATTTTTAACGTAATCACTTTGCAGAAAATACTTTTCCCCCAAACCCACAGGTAAGAATTTAGGTTTCACTGGTGTTTTGTCAGGGGTTGTTTCAGGGATGGCTCTCAGCCCTTTGGTTTGGGGGATGCAGTGGTGACTGGGTGTGATGCTAATCCAACAGTTCCACTGCACTCTTTTGAACATAAAACCTGGAGAAATCACTTAGTTCATTGTGGGAGATCTTCGAAAAACAGAGGAATCTCAAAATGGTCTCAAGTGGCTCAAACTGTGTGTTCTCCTGCATCTGCTGTGTTCTGTTTCATCAGGGCTACACTGATCCTTTGGAAAGGAATGTGCTGCAATTCCACTTGGTCTTTAAGTATTTGTGTCTTTTGAATCTGTAATTCAGGATCAGGATGGACTTTTGAGTCATGATTTCCCTTCATTTTCTCCTAGGAATATTCATTGCCTTATACACCTCAGTCTGCACAATGCAAAGATCCCAGCACTGAATTCTATGATGAAGAACTTAATAAATGTTGCAGCCAGTGCCCCCCAGGTGGGTTCTAATTCAAACTTACTTTACACAGCCAAATTCAGTCAGTTTTCAGATGAGCAGAGAGCACTTTGATTTTTTGCTGTTGTGATGCAATCTGGCTGCCTGCTCTGCTGCCTCTGAGTATCAGTTATTAGCTGCTGCTAATAACTCCAGGGATAATTATTAGTAGTCTATAGTTAGCAAAAGCCTTGATCTGCAGACAGAGGGGTTTGTGGGTTTGGGTATTTTTTTGTGGGGGTAGAAATGCTATTTGAATCTTTAATAATTGAGTTCTTGCAACAAGTTGTGTTATTGTCTTTATATCCTCATGATATGCTGAGCAAAGAGAATTTGTTTCCATGAATTCTGTGTTTCTGCCAGAGCCGGAAGTTTAAACAGGAAATGAGCATTTGCTGAAGCAGCTGCAATTGCTTGAATTAACTGAAATTATCTAGATAGATCTGTCAAGCTTCCTTTGTTAAAAACATGATGGATGTAAGATGAGAATTCATAGGTAAAACCTTTTTCTATTGTATGCACTGCTCAGCACTAAATCAGCCTAAATCATTAGCAGGATGTGGGATGCAGTATTTTAAGTTTCAAATAATTACATGGGAAAACAAAGTCTGTGGAAATAATTCTTATGGCTCATCTCCAAGGCCTCTTCTTTTGAAAAACAGATTCTCCAGGCAGCTCCAAACATTTTTTCAATGTTACTCCTGCTCTCTGAGTATGTTTTCCAGGATATTTCTGTACAGGATATGAGACATTGGCTTTTATCTTCTTTCTCTTTTCATTGGAAAGGGAAATGGCATCTGAGGTGTTTTCCTTTATACTGTGATGTAGCTGCATCTAAGTATGTGCTGAGGGGTTTTTTTTTCAGGATTGGGCCTGCCTTGTTTTGAATGTGGCTGGAATTCACTGAACTGGACAAGGAAAAGGGGTCAAATATGAATAAACAAATCAGGCTTTCCCTGTACAGACACACAGTCCTCCTTTCCATCAGTACTTGCTTGGCATACAATACCAATCTGATAGTGGCAGTGAAGGGAGAGGGTTCCACAGCTAAGAATGAAACTTAATCCCTAATGATCTTTTCCAGTGAGACTCTTTCTCTGGTTTGGTTTGGTTTTTCAAATAGGTCAATATAAGACAGAGAGCTGCAGTCACACCATGGACACAAAGTGCAGTCCCTGCAGACCCAACACATACACTGCCATCTGGAATTCATCTCCACAGTGCTTTGCCTGCTCACCACCCTGCAGGAAAGGTAGGTCTGGATTAGTAGAGAGACATTTGTGACTTTATCAGCCTGCTCAAAGACTAGGCTTGGTTTAACCCAGTTAATCCAATGGATAATTACATTTCCAGCATCCAGTCATTTCCTAGTTTGTCTGCTGAGGTGACAACAGCAAACACCATCTGTGATATTCCTATATTATTTATACTTTTGGTTTTGTCCATTGAAAGAGCTTAGATAAGGTAATACATTGTACCAACCCTGTACATTGGACTAATATATCCCCTGCATTACCAGACTGAGCCTTGCTGTTCTCCATCATTTCTAATGGAAACTGATGTAGAAAGTTATCTCTTTGACTCACTGACAAGTTTTGAGGATATAGTCTAAATTGTTCAAAGGACCTCTAGTCTCACCTAATCAGATAATCTTACAAAGCTGGTAAATTACAGTATGAAAATGTCTGTAGTAAAGTCTTCAAACACATCTTTAATCTTTAAATTTAATCTTTAAATACAGTTGCATGATGTGCACAGACTTTAAATCCCTGTGTGGCCCCAGGTACTGCAGTGCTGAACACGGGGAACACAAATGTGTGTCTGGGGTTATGATAAAATATAACACAGCTACAGGTACAGAGTTTTCAGTGTACATTTTACAGATGCAAATTTCTCCTTTCTGAGAGAAAGATAGGGAACTCCTCTGAAAATGCAAACATTGGGGTCTATAACATACTTGGTTTATCAGGCTAAACTAGCCCAAAGCTGCAAAATTGTCTTCAGCTTGTGGTATGTGAACATCACCTCATACTCACTCAAAACATTGCAGGTTGTGATTTTAAATGTTGCTAATGACACCTTGCTTTATTCTTGTTTTAAAAACAGGGTTTGTGGAGAATCAAACATGCACTAAGTCCCAGGACAGAATCTGTAGCTGCCCACCCCACAAATACTGCATTTCCAAAATAGATGAGTCCTGCAGAATGTGTAGAGTGCGCAAAAAATGTGGCAGAGGGTACCGAGTTTCCAGAAAAGGTAATTGAATTTTGAACACTCTGCTTACTGAACACTTAATTTACCCTAATTCCTTATAGTTAGACACTTTTTAGTTTCTTGTACACTTAGCAAGTAGGCACTAACCAGAGTGTCAGCATTCTCCAGAATATTTTTAAGACATTTGGGATCATTTGAGAAGATGCAGAATTCCCAAGAGCAGGTGGTCAGTCTGTCAGGGACTAGTGCAAAAGCCCAGCTTTGTCTGCAGCACCATTTGAACTTCTGGTGTGTCTTTAGTCTTTGAAGAAGATTGACTGCAGGGGCACCAAACTAACAGCTGGTTAATCTTCTGAATTGTGTTTGGGTTGGGTGCTTCAAGTGAACCTCTTGTGGACAGTTAAAGGCTGTGTTTTGTGCACTCCCTCTCTATCACTGCCAGGATCTACACAGACCTTGGTTATTCATTCTGGTTTCTCACTAACTGAGGTTTTCCTCTTTGTTTGAAGGGACAGACAGCACTGACACAGAATGTAAACCTTGTCCTCCTGGCACTTTTTCCCCTGAGGAGTCCTACAACACCAGCTGTATACCCCATACAGTGTAAGCCAGTGTTTGTGTTTAACAGCAGCCTCAGCTGTGCACAGGCTTGCTGTCTTGCCTAACTTCTCTTCCTGTTTTTTTTTGCAGTTGTAAATCAGTGGCTGTTCCTGGGAACAGCAGGAATGACACTGTTTGCAGTGACTTGGGCACAGCCACAGTTCTACCTCACACCATTCTGAACCTGCTCCTGACCCAAAGCTCAGCCTCCCACAAACCTGAAATAATGACTCAATCTGTCATGTTAAACTCTGTACCTGACCTGTCTTACATCATTGGTGAGCTTTAAATCATTTAAAGTCACTTTTTCTGCCCAGGAATCAAGTTTATATTTGGAGCTTTCTGGCAGCCTTTCCCAAGGCAGGAGGTCCCTATAGCATTCCCAAGTTGTGGGTATGTTCTCTCCTGTTCCCAGCCCGTCAACCTGCTCAATAATTCTTCTTTTTTTGTTTGTTTTCAGGAGCAGTAGCAGGACCATTGTTACTGGTCCTGATAATTGGTATTTTGGGATATTGCTTAGTGTCTAAAAAAAAAGGTAAGTGAAAACAAGCAAATCTGTAAATACTGGAAAAAGTGTCACCTTATTTCCTCATGGTTTGAGCCTGGTGGTTGACTGATGTTAGTGTTTTAGAAAATGCCAGCTCTCTTCAAACCTGCCTTGTTCCCCAGATTTTAGGTAATTTTCTAAACACATGACACCCCTGTGGAGTTGGACAACTGTGTAGTGAAAATGATGAATCCATACAGAGGCTTCTCTTTGCTTGCTAGCTAAGTTACACCTTAGAAAACCAACACTATACAGCTTTCAACAGCTTTATTACAAACTGTGTGATAAATGTAGATTTGGAGTTTATTCAAGGAGTAGAGGATGTTACTCAGAGTAGTTCAGAGTGCAGCTTTGCAATGGACACAGGTTTGGGTGCTGATGACCTGTCTCTGCTCACTTGCAGCCCCTGTGTTCTCTGCACCAGCTACAGAGGCAGATTTGGTGAGTGGCACCATCCCTTCTCATCTCTTCCATTTCTTTAAAAGTACAGAAATCATGCAGTCTTATTTCGAGTAGAAAGAAAACTGCACAGCAGAAAGACAACTGGAGTGAGAACAGGGTGGTTTGGGCCCAAACCAGGATGTAAAATGCACTTTACACATAATGTGCCATCCTTGCTTTGTTGTGAGGCTTTATTAGCAGTAAAACACAGGTGAGGTTCAGAAAACCAGATTTTAGAGCCTTTGTTCCTTAGAGAATCAGTGTAGTGCTGTGGGTGCCTTCAGGAGACAGGTTCATTTTGCTGAACCCCTAATGATCTGGTAGGAATTTTACTTACAGTCATCATGATGCAAGTTGAAGTAAGCATAGAATGGCTTAGACTGGAAGGGACCTTAAATTCATGCAGTTCAAATGATCAGTTCCTAAGTAATGACCACTTCTCTGTTAGTGTTTTATTAAAAAAATTAATTTTTTCCATCTCTCTGCAATTGTTCCAGCCTTCTTCCTTCTCAGGAAAACAGTGTGACAAAAAAGTGAGAAATACAGGATTGCAGAACTCCAGCAGTTCTGAACAGGAAGAACAGCATCTCTTGGAAACTTCTGGGTCCAGCAGTAGTGCCCTGAATAATGCAACTGCAAGAGTCAGTGTAACGAGTGAAAAGAATGATGAGAAGAAAAACCCAGGAGGTTTTCAGCAACAATATCCATCTGCAGAAGGTTCAAAACTGCACATTGGAGACAGACTCAGCTCTGTGAGTTCAGGTAGGAACTTGATTATCAAGCATCAGGCCTCTGTTCAGCAGAGAGAAAATTTACTAACTTGTGAGAAGAAAAAGTGACTGTTTTAAGCTGTCACCCTGAGACAGGTACAGAGAGATGGTTGTTCAGTGGAGAAACAGGCGTTTGTGGAGTAGGCCATGATGTGGTTGGCACTTACCTGTGACTGGGAGTAGGATCCAAAGGGATCAGTAAAAGAACATTGTCAAAACCATATGAAATGGCAGCAGATGGGCAGAGAATTGTTTGTGATCCAGGTCTCTGCATTAATTTTTGTAGCCTTTTTATTTCTGGGGTGCCACATGGTACCAAAAAAAACAACATTAAGGTGTTACAGAACCAACTCCACCAGCGTGACTAGATTAAGTGAAGAAGATATTTAGTGTCTGTTTTAACAGTAAGTCGAAGAACTGAATAAAGAATCCAGCTGTCCTGTTCTGGGATTCATTCTTCCATGTTTAATGTGTTTTCTGTTTATTTGGCAGAACATTCTGGTAATGGAGGAACACAGGTGAATGTGACTTGCATTGTCAAAGTTTGTAGCCCAGACTGCAGTTCCCAGTGCCCAGGGCAGCTGGATTACAGAAACACTCCCTGTTATTCCCCAACACGGGAAGAAACTCTCCTTTCAAAAGAAGAAAATGCCTCAAAAAAAGAAGCTGAAATTCACATCTCAGTGGAAAATGAGGACAATTTACATCAAGACTTGCTTCCTGAAGAAAAGAAGGTTCCTCTGGGTATTCAAGATGCTGGGATGAAAACCAGTATAAACAAAACTACAGGTCATACACTGATCGACTGATAAAATTAGTCAAACAACCCCTTATTATGGAAAATGTAGCATTCCTACAGAGAACTGGAATTTCAGATGAATATAGACACTGATGATTGAGAGGTTTTTAATGTCTTCTGTCAGCTTTGAGAGCTGAAGGATGACCTTTGCGGTTTAAAAATTTGGTTGCTTTTTCTTTTAAACTGAAGGGCCAGTTCCTTCCTTCCTTCTATGATACCCTAGAAAGACCTTTAGCAGAGTCAAAAATGAGCTTTTTTCTAACTTTCTGCCACTAATTTTTCTCCTGAGACTTCTGTGATGATAATTTGGGTTCATGTGTGGCACCTGTCCACAACATGGATGTGACCAGCACTTCTAAGGGATTGGATCTGAATTGTCATTCATTCAATGCTCAGGAATTATCCCTTTGATTTTAATTTTAAAACCATTCCATTCAGTTTCCTATCCCATATCTTCATGGACATACTTTCCCTCATCCTCCTGGATATTTCTTTCGTTATTATAGTTTGCTTTTGCTCCTTATCAGACCAAATGTAGTACATATAGGATATCAAGAAGTAAGATCTTTTATACAAGCTTTTTAAACTAAATTGCAACTATTATGCCTTAACAACAGCATTTCATTGCCTGTACAGAGTTTATTTTGTTTTAGAAGAGAAAGGAAAATAAAACAGGTGTTATTTTGGAGTAGGAAGTAAGTTCCTTTTATTGACAGCTCCAGGGTGTGTCCTGGCAGATGTAATGTGGTTCGATGATTGATTCTGACCTCATTGTTGAGGTCAACCATAAACCCCAAGTATTTTCCTGGTGTTCCAGTGAACATTAAAGTAGATGCATGTGATTATCTTTGACAGAGGGCTCCTGTCCAGTGCATGAAAAGGGCTCTCCATGATGGCACAGCATCATCTGTAATAAAGGGAATTGACTCAAACCTCAGAACCTGAAAATCCTGTTCCTCCTTCACTTGGTGACGCTGGAGCTCCAACCACCTCTTAGAGAAAATTAGTGGAGGTTCTTGAATCAAGTGGGATTCTTTTGGGCTTGGAAGCCAGTCTTGAGGAACCCACTTCCTGTAATTATATTTTACATCTGTGATTTAACTGACCATTGTGGTGGTTGTGTTCAACCAGAATCCCATCAGAGCGAGATCACCCAGTGGGCACAGCTCTTGTCTTTTATGCCATAAAGCCACTGTTGGACTCTACAATCCCCGTGATTCCAACTGAACTGTCTTATTCTACCACAGAGACTAAACAGTGGTTATTTCTAAGGCCTTAGACTGGAAAAGGATGTTTTGGAATAGCAATTATTCTACAGCTACAGGAGGGATTCCATTTTTGAAGATACAAATTTTACAATTCCACAAACCCCTGAGAAATAATCTCATGATTTCTGGAATTGAGACCTGACAAACAGGTCTATAATTCTACTGTGGAGAAACCTTTCACAACTGTGTATTAAACTTGCACTTGAAGGTAATTTTCAGGGAAGAATTTTGAAAAATGGGCACATTGAAATTTTTTACAAATCAGAGATCTAGCCAAGAAGATAACTTCATTTTGTACCGTGTTTGAACCTTTTGCACTGTGATATTTTCATGTCTTATTCTTCATCCCCCAGTGTTGGGGCCACATTGCAGCAGCAGGGGAAGATTTTTGAGGAAGTTTTAAAAACCTGAAGAAGGAGGATCCTGTTACAGCAGTTAATTTACTATTACTCTCAGGTTTTCAAACCAAGCAGCTGTTTGACAGAAGGAAAATCCAAGTTTTAAGCTGAAGCAGGAAAAATGAGCTTGAATTTGATTAGGAAACGTAAAAAAGCCCCAAAAGCAGACCCATGAATTTTTACAAATACGTGTGTTTTTAAGTTTGTATTCAACAAAAGCCTGATTTCTAGCGCGGTGCTCAATCTCCTCAGGCTCATTGCTGTTGCCACCGACTAATCAGCACCGGGCGCTGCACTGGGGGGGAAGAGGGGCGGACTCGGCTCCCTCCTCATCCTCCCTCAGAGGGGCCTTTGGCACTTTTCACACCCAAAACCCGCGGGCTTTTGCCCCCTTTGCCCCTTTTTCCCGCGGGTTTT